>MVGT01000486.1:283220-314090 GCA_002174775.1 Macleaya cordata | reverse complement strand
TACCATCCTAGGATGTCTTCCGGTGGTGAGTTGAGTTTTTCGGAGCCTTTGTAGATTTCTTATCTTTCAACCGAAGTGAACCGAGACTCACTAGACTCTAACTCAGAATTACAAGAGATCATCTTGAGTTAATTTTTGACACGAAATTCGACAAACATAAAACATGGACCTTTCAAGATTATCCAGGAATACACATATAGAAATACATAGTGCACCTAATCAAACACAAGTTCAGGAAGAGCAGGAACCTCCGGTTCAGCCTGATCTACCGGTTCAACCTGAACCGAAAGAGCATGACTTATATAATCAGCAAGAACCAGCGGTTGACCTAGAACTGCCAGTTCAAGCAGATGAGCCAGCTCAACCTGAATAACCAGTTCAACTGGACCCTCCAGTTGAACCTGTTCCTCCACCAGAGCCTCGTCGTAGTGAGAGAATAAGGAGATTCCCTAGTAAATATGGGAAATTCGTATTGTTAGGAAAAGATTTCCAAGTTATCCTTGAGGAATCGGATACGGATCCTTCAAACTATGAAGAAGCTATTAGTAATACAGATTCGAGACTTTGGCAAGAAGCTATGAAAGATGAAATAGAGTCTATGTATTCCAATCAAGTCTGGGAACTTGTGAATCCACCACTTAATATTAAACCTATTGTGGGTAAGTGGATTTTCAAGAGAAAGAGATGATGACCAGATGGAAAGGTAGAAACCTTTAAAGCAAGACTAATGACGAAAAGGTACACTCAAGAGGAGGGTATCGACTACGAGAAAACTTTCTCGCCAGTAGCCATGCTTAAGTCCATTAGGATACTCTTATATATTACCGCTCATTATGATTATGAGATTTGGCAAACGGATGTCAAGACTGCCTTCTTGAATGGCAATCTTAAGGAGGACATTTATATGATCCAGCCAGATGGTTTTGTAGCAGAAGGTCAAGAGCATATGGTATGCAATATGGACTTAAGCAAGCATCTCGAAGCGGGAATATCATATTTGATCAGGCAATCAACTCCCTTGGTTTTGATCAACATCCTGATGAAGCTTGTGTTTACAAAAGGATAAGAAAAGAACAAGTGATATTTTTGGTATTGTATGTTGATGACATCCTAATCATTGGGAATGATGTAGGAGCATTATCCTCAGTTAAAATTTGGTTATCTAATCACTTTAGTATGAAAGACTTGGGAGAAGCTAGTAACATCCTAGGCATCAAACTTCTGAGAAATCGGAAGTCTAGGTTGATAGGATTATCTCAAGTAACCTACATAGACAAAATACTGGAAAAGTTTTACATGCAGAACTCGAAGAAAGGATTATTGCTTTTCAGACATGGAATTCATCTTTCTAAGGATCAGTGTCCCAAGACACATGATGAGGTGAAAGGTATGGAGAAGGTGCCCTATGCCTCGGTAGTGGGCAGTCTTATGTATGCAATGTTATGCACCAGACCAGATATTTATTTTGTAGTAAGAATGATTAGCAGGTATTAATCCAACCAAGGCAATCCACATTGGATAGCGGTTAAGCACATTTTGAAGTATCTACGGAGAACCAAAAAGTATGTGCTAGTCTACGGTGGAGATGACGTAGTACTAATCGATTATACTGATTCAGATTTTTAGGCAGACGCTGATGAGAGTAAATCTACATCAAGACATATGTTTACTTTAGGTAGTGGTGATGTAGCAAATTGTAAAGAGCAAATGAAACACAAGTCCAACAAACATATCAAGAGGAAATACAATGTCATCAGACATTATTATAGTGAGGTGACAATGTCACCAAGATAGCATCTGTAGAGAACATAGCAGATCTCATTAAAAAGAACTTCCCCACGAGACTTTTGATTCACATATCTATGGAATGGGGTTTAAGGAAAAGTTTTCATTGTTTATAGTGCAAGTGGGAGATTGTTGGGGTTATGCCCTAAAAATAATGAAGTTGGTTCATACGAGGAGAAATGTAATTTATTAAGTTGGTTCGTAGTCTATTTCAAGACTATAATATATTGGATGACTATGTATTATACAATGTGCTGTATCTCCATCACAGAAGTGTTGAATCCTAGTCCAATATGTTGATGTAATTAAAGTATATTGAACAGGTCAAAGAATGATTATTATTACTTAATGTCAGTTAATAATAAATAATCATAATCATTACTGTTATTATAATTAGTTCTTAATCCTGAGAATTAACATATAACTTACATGAGAATAGTTACTATTTTGTTTTGCTAATCAGTGAGGTCAGAAACAAAAATGTGATCTAATATTCTGAGCAAGATGGATGGTCATTTATTCCATAGTAGGAATAAGTTAATTCAATAAGGAATTCACATGAAATGACGTTCACCTGAATCACGTTGCAGGATCCATTGATCTAGACTAGCCAGTGGTCTCCTAAATTGTTTAGGAGATTTATTAGATCATAGGAGTTAATGCATAGGTGATGGTCATTGTCAAAATATATGTAAATATACCTTAGGCACTGACAAGTATATAAACACTAAACCAGGGACATTTACGAACGTTGAAAAATAGTGGATGGACTTAATTGCGGTAATAAAAGTGGAAGGGTTCTTTTATAATATCCACACTTTATGGAGGGTTCAGTTACAAATAATTAGTAGAGTTATTTGTAATTAAAATATTTAGTAATTCTATTTTGTGTGAGACAGTAAAGCTCAAATTTTAAATATTTAAAAGCCTAAAAGTGTGGGACCCAACAAGACCTAATTAGACTTAGCATCTAAAAGGGATTGAGGACATCTCTATTTATAATAATAGAGAGGGGCATCCTAGTTTACCCATACAAGAGAAAAATGTCACCCCATCCCCTTCTCTTTTTATGTGTGTTCTTATTACTTCAAGTTGAGAGAAAAAAAAACCTTAGGTTTTGGATTTTAAAATTCGCAATAAAACCCCGCTGGAATAAAAAGTCAATTTTTGAGGCACTTAGGAGAAGAATTGAAGGTCGGCTATTTCTGAAAAAGTTGTAAAAAATTATAGTTTCTTTAAAAAGCAGGTGTCATATAGGCGAAATGGATTAACGAGCAGAACGATATAGACAAAATACTCCAGCAAAGTTATTTAGTTTTTCGATTCAAGTTGTGAGCAGTTTTCTCGTCAACCGGAGTACAAACTTAATGATCTGTTCCGTTTCGTGGAATTGTGTTGTTCTAAAAGCAAAGTTTTGAAGATTCAGTTCACGCTCCAAAGGTATATTTTTTCATCCTTCTCTGAAAGATCTCATTTATGTTGGACGAACTTTAAGGGATCGGTTTAAAATTTTAAACCCTTATTTTTCTACTGCGTTTTTAACTGGTATAATCGATTCCCAACAGTAAATCTATCAATTATTGTGGGACCCAAATTTAGGCACCTAATCATATCAAGTTATTTTATCAACTTAACAATTCTCTCTCTAGACGACATAATTTCTACCGGTCCCTCAAACTCCTTGCTCCATCCTCAAATTTAAAATGGAGGAAGGGATTTGATTGTTTGAGGTGGAAATGGTACTTGCTCAAACCTCAAAAAATGTATTTTTTGGTTCTTTGAGGTGACCGTAGTACTTGTCTTAAGGGAGTTTTGGTGTGCTTGAATGAGGAAGGGTCTTTTTACACAGCCTTGTGGGGATCACATTGGGACAAATGGACGATCCAATGGCTGATTTTTTTGTGATATTGATCTTCTTACTATGTATTTCATCCTCAAAATAAAAAAAAAATCAGTCCATTCTAAAACTTATAACCTACTCATTTACTTGTTGAGGGAGTTAAAAATTTTAAGAGGTTACAAGTTTTAGAATGACCGTTCATTCACTTTGATTTTCAATCAACGTTTGATGGGGTCAAAAATTTCGTAATAGGTTGATTTTCAGTGATGATGATCTTCATTATGAGGAAAATATCATTATCAAAATTAACCCTTGGATCTTCCCTATGTAGACCCCACAAGGCTATGTAAGAGCTTTGTAAAAAAGAATTGTGTAAAACGATCGTTCCTCAGTTTAAATATAGGCTCAATCCTACTAAAATAGAGTTGATTAGGAGCCACGTCTATTCTATTCTATGAAATTTCAATTATATCCCACTTTCATCTCATTTTTATATTTATCTCTACGTTAATTTTATCCTCTTCTTACACCATTCTGTGGGACCTAAGAATGATCTTTAAAATAGTAGAGATATTACTTATTTGTTTGACATGTGCCACGTGTAGGATGGAAGCACCACACTTGTCCCAGCCCAAGTGAGTCCTCGATTATAAAAACAAAAGCTGAATTAGTCTTGTGTGGCTCGCTCAATGAACGAGCACTTATTATAAAAAATTATTTTTAATTTTATTAGTTTTAATTTTTTTAAAGTATTTTATTTTTTAGAAACTTCTTTTAGTTAACGTTTAAATATCTACTTTTTTTTATATATATTGGGCCAGGTATTGATAATGTAGTTTTTTTTTACCCACACCTAAGAGGAAATGGTTACGCTAACCCAAAGTTTTTTTTATTATACAAGTTTATGCAGTTCGTGCTAAGCACGGGCCCAAATTAATAAAATAAAAAAAAAAAGAAAGCAAATTTTTTGTTAACAAAAGTAATAAATTCAAATAACTACTTATTAAATATTACAATGAGTTTATATAATCATATTTACTAAATTAGTAAAAAATGTAATATTTTTTTCAAATTAACATATTAAATAATTAATATTATTTGATAATCTTTGGAATGGACAATAGTGCTGAATTGCATCTTTACTATATACGTGTTTTTTAAAAAAATTCCTGATTTTGTTAATAATATATTCATTAACTGTGATAGTCATGTTCAGGTATCTTCATTGTGCCTAAAGATGTGGAGATGATCTACAGGCTAGTTTTTGTGCGAACGATCTTTATAATTTAAATTAAAATCATCCCATGATCATCTCCGTATAGGGTCATAGGTGGTATAAATGGTGTGTAAGAATCAGTTGGATGTCAATATCACTTATCTTAATCTTACACTATACTTAAACCCTTTTACCCATGGTTATGATCTCGGGGCTAATTCTGTAAGTATCGTCTCCTCATCGTGTAGATAAAAATAGTCCTATGATCATCTATATGTGGGCCACAAAGGTGGGTGTAAATAGGATCTTAGAATAAGTGAGGATGTTAATAGAGTTGAAGAAGGATTGAACACACGTACACAGACCTCGTTTAAGTTAACGTGATAACATACATTGTCAATTGTATGCATATTCACTTCTTATTGATGAATGATATCGTTAATGAAATTCAATAGAAAAAATATTAATTAAATAGTCCTATTTTCCATAATAATAATAAAAAAAACTCTAGGTTCTTACGGCGTTCTTACATAGTTAGGATGTTCAAATTTTAATATTTTCTTAAAACAAATAGATAAAGAGGGAACATAAACTAACTCAATAAAAAATATATTTTCTATGTGATAAAAAAGAACTACAATAATAGTAGAACATAGAAGATAAATGTTAAACCCTGGATTATGCAAGTCTTATTTATTATGATAGTTCCCTTCGTGTGAGCATTTTCTATAATATATGGGGTTGAAATTCGATACCCAAGGTAAAAACCCTGGATTATGCAAGTCTTATTTATTATACTACTGTTCAATTTTAAAGTTTTTTTTTCCCTCTTCTTTGGTGTTCAGATAAAAACCAATAAAAACTCTAATAAATAGAAAATAAAGAGAAGAGATGCACTTACCTGATTTCTCCATAAACCACTCTGTTGTGCAGGGAGTTCTTCTCAACATAAATTAGATACCTGAGAACAAAAAAAAAAACCCATCAACTCCTCCTTTATCTATGAACATAGATAGAATTGAATGATTAAATAACTAATAGGAGAGAGCATAGAAAGAATTGATTGATTAAATAAAGAGATGTATGCAATTTGGATATACAATTATGATCTAAAAAACTTATGCAATTCATATATATGTAGAAAAGGAAAAAAGGTTAGTATATGTAACAATATCTCATAAAATTGTTAGTATCTTAATGATTTTATGTTATTTTTTTGAAACAGCAAAGCAACAATTTATTCAAAAGAAGTAACATTTGAGAAAGCTTCTTCTGAAAGAAGGGCTTCTCTAATACAACTTGGAGGAGAGCTAACAGACCAAAAAGAAGAAATGCTTGAAGAAAAAGGCAAACTTTGCTAGTAAATCAGCAATTGAGTTAGTGATTCTTTCCGATAATGGGTGGGAGGTTAAAGGGAATGAAGGTGGTAAGGGATCACATTGAGACGCCCCAAAAAAAGATTGGAAATAAGTAACTAGCATCTGAACAATTGCATCAGGATCTGATGTCTATGATCCATCGTCGCGTTGTAGGCTATGAATATGATTTTTACGAAGTCGGTGAATAACAACTGGAAAAAATTTGTGTTTCAATCACCATGCATTACCCAAGCAACACGATTTCTTTGAAACCAATAAATTTCTTCTATTTCAAATAGAAAATTCAATCGAGTAGCAATATTATCTTCCTTAGCTAGAGAATCAATAGTAGAAACACCAGACTGAATATCAAGAAGTTGTTGCTTACAAATTGCGATTTTTTTGCTAGTCACTCCAATTTTCTTTTTACTCCAAGAGTTAAGAGAAGAACCAAATGGCCTTAAAAGATCAGTAATGTAACGCCCCGTACCCCAAAACAAGGGACATTACCATCAGTCTACAATGAGACTCAAATCCGGCAGAGTCTCCCCTGTAAACTGGACCTTTTGTCACCTAATAAACACAATGCATACAAAATATACACAGCGGAAGCAAAAAAAACTAAAGGTATGCACAAAAATTGCCACCCATTTTTTTTTTCAACTGAAATCCCAATAACATGGGACCAGGAGGGACCTATCAAGACAACATTGTCTAAAATTATCCCATCCTCTAAGTCACCTGCAAATAACTATGACATTCAATCTTTCACTTAACATGGATATATTTGTGATATAATATATAGTTATGTTTGTTGTTTCCTGTCAAAATATATATAGTGAGAGAAGATAAGGTAGAAGTCGCATTCATATAAAACAAAAGCAACGTAAAACTCGCAACCCGAGCCATAAAACATAAGTCTTAAAGAAAAAGGAATAGAAGTAGGAAATCATCTATTGTGACTGAAGAGAGGGAGACCTACATTCACCACAAAATAAGGAATCCCTCGCTAAACAAACGTCGTCACAGCACCACTAAGGATCCTAACTCGATCCTTAAACGTCAACTGTAAAACCACGAGAATAATTAGGTGAGAAACTCAGTAGGTAGATCAACCATCCTAATATCATCACATGCAGCGATTAATCCGATAACATCTCGAAAGCATTTGTAAAAGCAATGCATATTATATAGTTGATTGAAACATCAAAGAAAATCCTGCATATATATGTATACAACAATAGTAGTGTACTTCTGCTATCATAGCTAAGGAACACGACTGGGTTACCCCAGTCAGAATTATTTCAAGATCAGATACTAAGTGCGCACAATTTGACGACTGTAGACTAGACAATGGTCCCCAACTAATCCAGAGAAGGTTCCCTGACAACCTTCCCCCGCGTCTAACACCCATCGGGCAGGCATGCGAACCTCAGCTAAACTAGTTACTCAACACCACCCACAAACATGGTTTACCAGGAAATAATCGTGACTTCCCAGACTTCCCTAGATGTACCTGTCTCTCTGACGTCCCATACCGCCCCGAAGACAAAAACACCTAGCAAAGTCTCAGATGGTGTACCACATCCGGATAAGCATGATTCACCATCCTTGTAGAGAGTCTTCAATCTTTCACAAGCTTACCTTAGTGATAACATATAGTAGTATATATATATAGGTTGTGTGTCTTTTAAGTTAAAGTTCGAAAACTATTTTAGAAGAACCCTTTTTGAAAACCAAAGTCCTTTTTGTAGAAATCCCCTTTTTGAAATTTCTTCTCTTTTGAAATCTAAATACAACAAGTGTAACTGGTCCTAAGGATGAGGGACCATGGCAAGCCAACTCACCCACTCTCGTAAGGGTGAGGATCCCTGGCAAGCCAACCCCCTCACCCATGGGGTGCGGGACCATGGCAAGCCAACTCATCCACCCCCGTAAGGGTGAGGATCCCTGGCAGGCCAACCCACGCACCCAAGTCTGTGGGACCTGGCAAACCAACTCACCCACCCCCGTAAGGGTGAGGAACCCTGGTGGCCAACACACACAGATCACTCAGGCGGGAATCTGAGTGGAAGTAACACAAGCACCAGTCTACCTAAGGCATACACAGTTCTCCGTGTCGTCGTGAACCCTATCAAGCTTGGTAGTGAGACGCCACTACCGTCTTTAGGCGGTCACAGAAAAAAATCATTTTTGTCACATTTTCAAAGTTGGGTTTCACATCTAGAAAATACTCGATAAATAGATTTTCGTCTCTTCCAAAGGTTGTCAATATATCAAACATGGTTTTCCAAACATAACCATCATTTCATCCACATAAATCGTGATAGTAAGATTGAAGTCACATTTGTTCACAATCCACGAGAAATATTTCATAAACATGATATATAATCAAGCATGCATATTTCCATATTAAAATCAGTTTCTCAACGCTTTCTTCATAATATAAGTTTGTTGTTATCCATAAATTTAATGCCATGCCTTGCATACAAAAAGTACATACATATTAGTTTGAAACATGCATTTAAAATGGTTGGGTGCTATTAAGATGAATTGACCACCTACCTCTAGCAGTATACAGGAACTGATCCTCCTCACCCAGAGAGTCAGCAACACCCAGCTCACCAGCTAGACAAAGAAATAAAAGACAGAATTAAGTTCTAGTACTTAGAACCAAAAAGTCGAATAGATAGAAGAGGAACAATAAAAATTTAAAATCAAGAAACACCAACGACTTAGAGTACTACTCTAAACCTCATCAGTTAGTAGGATTAGTACTACTCCTACTTCAACGTCTCTAATCAACCCATTTCCACTAAAGGACAAGATAAGATTATCACTTAAAGCCTCAATTGATGTGAACTTCATTGTTGCTCTCTAATGAAATAAAATTCCTCAAAATAGTACAAAAAGATAACTTATCCCATAAATCCCATCTTTAGCTTAAGATTGATCTCAATAGTCTTCAACATGATAGTTCCATATAAAATAACTTGGATTCACTACCTACTATCACCAAGCTGAATTTACATATGAATCTTCAAAAATTTCACACACCATCATCATCAAATTTCTAGACCCAACTCAAGGTTCCATTGGAATCATCAAAATCCCCAAACTCTAAGTAAGGTGAACTTCAACTTTAACCATCATTAACGGTCCCAAGAATACCTAAAACAATCCACAAACTTCATCCTATTTTTAGAAGTCATTATCCACCAAAACCATGCAAGATTTTATATTCACCACAACCAAGCACCATCTTTAGTATGAAACTAAAGGAAATCATCCCAATAATATAGATTTCACCATCTAATTTATTTATCTTGAACATCAATTTTTTTTATCAACATCCATAAGCTATACAAAGATAAATCACCATAACCTCATCAAGTTTAAGTCTTCACTTGCATGCATCAAAAATGGAGGAATTTAGATCATAAAAACCATATACTCATATCAAATCTTCAAACCTAATAGCCCAAAATTTCATCTTCATCATAAATTTTCGTTTTTCCTCAAAAACTACAATTTACATCACAAAAATTACAAGATCTAAAATATTAGGGTGCTAATTTCTCACCTTAACACAAAAAAATTAGCCCATCTCATCACCTCTTCCACCATTGAGCTTCCAATCATCGAGATCTACAACAACAAGGCATGTGGAACAACAACCCTAGGTTATTTACTCAGAAAAATCAGCTAAAATTGAAGGATTTTTAGGTTAGAAACTTTACCCAAGGAGTTTAGAGGTTGAGGGAGAAGAATGGGGCTGATTCCCCTTCTTTTCCTCCCTTCTTCTTCTTCTTCTTCTTTCTTCTCCTTCTTTCTCCTTCTTCCTCCTGCATTTTCTGCAGGTCCTTTTTTTTTTCTCTTCTTCTTCTCCTTTCAGCTGAGACGGCAGCTGCTGCTGCTCCTTCCGGCAGCAGCTGCTGCTCACCTTCTTCTCTCTCCCTCAGCTTCTCTCTCAGCTCTTTGCGATCTCTCCCTCTGACTCTCCTTCTCTCTCTCGGTTCCTCTCTCTCAGCTCTCTATCTTTCTCTCTCGGTTCCTCTCTCTCTCTCTCTCGGCGATCTCTCTCGGCCTCTCTTTTCTTTTTTTGATCAGCAAGGTTGCTGATTGGGAGAGAGGGAGGTGGCGGGCTGAGTTTGGGTCACGGGCTGGGTCGCGGGTCAGGCCAACCCATATCCTCCAAACCAAGCTAAAAAAAAACCCTTTTTTTTTATTTTTAGCTCACTTCTCAACCTTAAATATGTGCGTGCTTTACGCATATTATCCCACGTGTCCGGCCTCCGACACGTAGGTCACTGACTCGTTGGGTTGAGTCGCGGGACCGAATTCGCAGGGTTTCACAAGTAAGTTCCAGATTAGAACCATTCCAAAAAGCTTCAAGGAAAGGTTTGAAACTAGCATGTTGTAACGATAAAGCTTCGAAATGGAAAGGTGGTATACTAAACTTATGCCTCTTGCAGGTATTTAATAGAATTGGTGCGTGGTCACTATTGATCATGGGTAAGTGAAACACAACAGCATAAGGAAAAGCATTTAACCACAAAGAATTAGCATAAACCTTGTCAACTCTTTCAGAGACATTAAATCTTGGGCATCTTTTGTTAGACCAAATATAAGCTGGCCCTGTGAATCCTAGGTCAGATAACCCACATGAAGATAGAGTATCATTGAAATGTACAGTCACACTCATATCCACACGAGCACCACATCATTTTTCAGTATTCGATGAGATTGCATTATAATCTCCAATACAGGCCCAGGGAGATTGACATGTAGAAGCAAAGTCACGAAACTAATCCAAACATTTTGTCATTCAGAAAGACGAGGTGGACCATAAACACAATACTTAAACCAATTAAGTTTTCCTTGAGCAGCATGTATCATCAAATTGATATGATTAGGAGATAAAGAAATCATAGCAACTTCAATTTCATCATTCCATAACAACCACAAGCCCCCTGAACATCCGCGAGAAGGAACGATAAAGGAATTACTGTAACCAAGATGAGCTATGTGAGAAGAAGAAAAAGATAACGAACATAGTCTCTGATAAGAATACAATGTTTGGACTATACGCTCGGAGGAACGAACGGAGGATACAGAATGTTGGATCGTTCCTCAGACCCCGATAGTTCCATGACTAAATTAACATTGAGGTTGCGGCCGTTGAGGGCCAGCCGCCACCACCCTGTTAGAAGAAGATTTCTTAGGAGGATTGATATTACTAAGATGAACGCCAGAAGGTTTTAACCAGCCAAAGGAAAAGATGAGGAAGGACGAGGTAACTGACGAGCTAGGGATTTAATTCGAGGACGACAACCATGAATATTTGAGGCCGAAATGGTGGGTGATTAGTCAACTATCTCTTCGATGTGAATTTCCATTGGATGGATCTTAGGAAGCGTTACAGAGGGAACTAACGCATCATAAGGATTAAATATTACTGGATTTGAGGCATTATGAGTACCTATTACAGACGTTGAAGTCATATCATTATTTCCAAGAAGGAAATAATTGGATTTGAAGAATTGAAGTAATTGTGGGATCAGGTAATATTCCAAGAATGGAATGAGACAAATTACGAGATTTACTTGGTGAATTAATGTGAGCAGATCTCATAGAAGTGGAGATTGAGGTAATAAATTTTGAAGGAGTAACGGAAGGAGAATGGGTGACGATTGATGAACCAATAGGACAGGTAGGTATTGACCGGGTTGAGTCAGATGAGGGGTCGGATTCATCTTCTCAACCCGGTTCAGTACCCGTATTGAAGGAATCCGGCGGTCGCTAGGGGAAGAAGACACACGAATCGGACGTTCAAGGGACCCAGACCAAACTTGCTCCTTTCTCCCAGAGTCAAGTAGACGTTGAGGAGATCATTTTCCAAGAAAATGAGCCATTGGATCGACTCCATATGACCCCACTGGAAAGTGTAAACCAAGTGTAAATAAATAAATAAATAAGATTATAGGACACAACTGTCGTTTATAAAAAAGTTTTTTAAGGGGTGAGGACGTTCCTACAGCTCATTGAGCTGTAGGCACGCCTCTTATTTGGCTACTCCCCCTGTCTCCTTTTCTCTTTCTATCTCTCTCCTACCTTTTTTAAAAACTCAACGGCTTAGGGGCTGCATCCAGCCGTTACTGTTGGCTGATGCAGCCCCTTATATAGTAAAGATATATATATATCTCGCTCTCTTAAAAAAAAAAAAAAAAACTAAGGAGAAAAAAAGAGACCATTGTTGGTCGAAGTTGATTTTCTTTTTTCCAGATCTGTTGATCCATTCCTTTCCCGATCTATCTGTTCTTCTCTCTTCCCCTCCCTCGATCTCTCTATTTTTTGATCTTTCTCTTCTGGAGGCGGTGGTGGCGATGGTGGTAGCGGTGGAAAAGATGAAGGTGATGGGGTATATTTTTTACCGGGTTGAAATTATCGGAGGAAAGCTCCCTAACAAGTGGGCTTGGGCTTTTAGTCACTAACATCAGCCCCAAAAGAAGGGCCAATTAGCAATACCCCCTTAGTCACTAATTGATATTAGTGATACACCCCCATATTAATTGGAACTAGTGATACACCCTTAAATTAACAGATTCTCTTATTTGGGTTGTTAAGTGCTCATCTGCTCACCACGTGATGTATTATTTTACCAAAATGCCCACACGTGGTCTGCACATGAACTACCTTAAATCCGTTTTAAAAAATACCAAAAGTATCCATGGGTCATTTCTTTCTCTAGACTCATCTTTATCTAACAAATCCAATTGCCAGGGGGACAACATCAGAGGTTTTTTACTTTTTAATGGAGGTTACAGGTAAAGGGAGAGAACGATAGAGAGAGAGAGAGAGAGGGTGAGTGTTGTAGAGCGAAGGTGAGGGCGAGGTGAAGAGACATACATTTTTGCTTATTTTCATCAAGGGAAGGAGATATAAGATTATTGGAGTTAATGGCGGTGGTGTGCGTAGATGGGTCTTCCTCTCCGTCTCTTCTCCTATCCCTCACGTTCTCTCTCTCTTGTGACACCAGCACCAAACCCACCACCACATGTGGTTCCACCCTCTCTAACGGTCAACAAACAAATTGAGATCTAACGGTCACAACAAACAAATTGTTGAGGTAGAAGATTGGGGTTTTGGTTAGTTTGGTGAGAATTTAATTTAGGAGGAAACCCCTAAATTGCTACTGTACTATTCATCCTACCCTTTTCTGCCCTTTTAAAACTCAAACCTATTTTAAAGAAATTGAGTTTTAGGTTTTCAGACCATAGAGAAGCTAGCTAGGGCAGTATTAATTAGCTGGCTAGGGATCGTCTTTTGTTGTTGAGAACTATATTGTTCACAAGCTGAAGAACCAGATAGAGGAACAAAACCCTTTGTAAGCATGGCTAAGAATAATGGCCTACTGCTAGTAATTCACGATGATGACGATGACCTACTGCCAGTAACTGGCTGAATATGCACTTAAAATGTCTGAGGTGACCAAAAAATCAGACAGAGTTTAGTAAGAATTAGATTTAATTTCTCTCCCTCAGGCCAATCTCTCTCGTCTCCCTCTCTCTTTTTCTCTCCCTCACCTCTTTCCCACTCTCTCCCTCCTTCGCTCTCTCGTTCTCTTCTTTTTCCATAACCTCCATTAACAACCTCCTTTGCCCGATGGATCAAGATATTGTAGCCGTAGGATTATTAGATAAGGATGAGGAGTGGAGATGACCTATAGGTACTTTCGGTATTTAAAAAAAATAAGTTAAGTTCATGTGCATGCGAGGGTATTTTGGTAAAAGAATTCATCACGTACTAAGCACGTGAGCACTTAACAGCACAAATAACAGAATCCGTTAATTGAAGGGTGTATCACTAACTCTAATTAATATAGGGGTATATCACTAATATCAATTAGTTATTGAGGGGGTATTGCTAATTGGCCCCCAAAAGAATTTATAGGGGAGCTGAAACTCTTGCTAGAAATCTAGTTTTCTTGGCAAACATGTTTACAGGATCCATGGCAGCTAAACAGACCAGATAAATTAGCTTTAATCCCCAGTCCCACCGAATCCCTCTGCTAAAATCCCTCCACTAAAATCCCTAGTCCAAACACATCACATTTCTAGCGAAACAAAACGGGACCCCTAGCAGGTTAATTCTCTCTCGTTTACGCTCTCTGGTTCTCTTTGTCTATGTTTCTCTCTCACGATTGCTCGTTCTCTTTCCATTAATATTTGCCATTGCTACCTTTGACCAACCTCATAATTATGTGGTTTTAACCACTCACCAGGTTCTCCATTCGAATCCCTTCTCTCTCCAACTTAGATTATTAGTTATCAACAACCAAAAGCAAAAAACTTGGCTAGTTTTTAGAGCTTTACTTTCTATAACTTGGATCATACATATTTTTTTGCATTAATTGCACATCAGTTGTTTGATAAATTTCGTCAATGATATTTTTTTGCATCTTTATGCCCTTTTTATGTGATTATTAATTTGTTGTAATACACAATTCAACATTCGATTTTAGTGTGCAATTTTAGGGTATTCAATCGTTTCATAGTTTGAAAATCCTAGTTTAGTATGAAATAGGTCTTGGATATAAAGGTCCTGAGTGCATTAATAAATCTGGTGAATTTAATATTCACTCATCTTCTATCTTTTTCAGCTGAAGTTGTAAGCGTTACAGATCTGATTAAGAGGACAAAACTGATGTTGCAACAATCTATTGATACTGGGGTTGGCCTCTACTTCCTCATTAGCATAGATATATAGGTTTATTTACTATTTAGACAACATACTTTTTGTTGTTTTGATACTAGATACTATAGATTTGTGATTTTCTAGTTTATCTATTGAGATTCATAAAAAGTAAAAATTTGACTTTGCTGAGACATGTATTAGACTCAGAGAGCGTTTTTTCAGCAGACGAGGTTGATGCAGTAATTCTAGTCACTGTTATTATCAGCTTTCCTTAAATGTCATCATTCTGATCATCGAATTACATTTTTTAAGAAAATGTGAGTTATCATGATGGAATTACATTGAATGTTACTTCTAAGCATTCCTCGTCTCATTCTTCTAACTTGTAACCATAACGGACGGTTTCTGACATTTTATGTCTTTCAAAGGATATCCCTATCCACATCTTTGAACATATTTCCCATCGAAATACAACTACTCAGCCATCATCCCTTGTTTTAATCATGTTTTCTCTGAGATGTTCAGAAAATTGCATGATTTACTGAACCTTATTGTGTTCTTTCTTTCGACTACTTCAGCATCTTTATGTTTGCTACCATGAAAGTATAGTTCTGCTTCGAGTAGGAATCTTTGGTGCAGTAGTAGAATTAGATTTGTTATCTTCTATTTAGCTGTGATATCATTAAATATACTTGCAACTGCCTTGTCCTTCGAGGAATATATAGAGCAAACTTATCTGCTCCAATTTCTCTTAAAAGCTAGGTCTGCCTAGATATGAATTAGGAGTTAGTTAAAACTGAACTAAATACGAGCATCTCCCAGATATATTTTAATAAAATTTTTATGATATAGCTTAAGATGTTTAAAATAGCTGATTGAAAGATTTTTTTTTTTTAAAAAGGGGTTTAATTTCATTACTCTTGTGTTAAAACAGGCCTTGAGAACCTGAATAGTGGAGTTATAAATCCTTGGGTACTTTATCTGTTATTTTCATGTTTGGTGCTGCTTGTGACTATCCTGATTGGTAATATTTGCTTCAATCGAGAATTGAGTTCAGTGTAATACTTTAGAGAGAGAATGTACGTGCAGTGAATTTAATAATTGCGACAAAAAATAACTTAGAGAGAAAGGATAGAGAGGGAGAATTAGAGAGAGAATAGGGAGAGGGGATAGAGGGACAAGAAGATTCAAACATGTTTTGTCTAATTTATATATAGGGGCAAAAAGTAAACAATTATTCTCTCAAAAAAAAAGAGTAAACAATTAAGTCACATAATTTTGTAAAAACAATTCAGATTAGAAAAACAAACATGTTTTATGTAAAAGATTTCAGATGTGTCAGATTCAGACGAGTCATATTCAGATCTTAAAAAAAAGAAACATTACCTAAGTTTTGAAGTCTTTTAGGAGGCAATTGGAATTCCCGATAAAAAGTAAGAGTGTATTTCGACAAAACCAGTTTTTCTTCTCCTCTTCAGTTTCACGCGTTCACTATCTTCTTTTCTTCTCTCTTTCTTCAAGTATTCCATATACAAACAACTGGGCATTAATGGGTTCTGTCCCATGTGTGGCCCAAAAATTACTAGTGGACGCGATTCCACAAGTAAAAAGAATGTACGTGGGCTTGATCCCGTGTACAAGCGCTCATGGTGCACGTGGATGCTATTCCACAAGCGTGCCGTGCTAGGTTGTATTCTGCGAGATGCGAAGCGAGGCGACGAGGCCCTCGCCTCACCTAGGCGCGCCTAAGCGTCGACTAGGCGTCGCCTAGAGAAACCAGAACAAAGAAATAAGAGAGACGATGTAGTGTTGGGAAGAACTAAAAAATATAAATAAATTTCTAAAAAGATAAATAAATGGGTTTAATTTTGCCATGTTTTAAAGTTGTACCCATCTAGACAGAGACATTTATTTAAAAAGGTGTTTGAAAAGAAGGAAAGAGAAGGACATTTGTTGGAAAAGTAGGAAAGAGAGGGACATTTGGCTAGAAAGCTAAAACAGGCACATTATTCAAGATTCTTCTTTTAGGGTTGCATTTTTCCACCCAATACACCTACTATCTTTACTTGTTACACCCAATAAATTAATTACTTCTTGGGCGGTACCCAGCCTCATAAATGCCACACGTCATCTACTTTTCTCACTACAATAACATTATTACTTTAGTTTAATCTCTCTGCTTTCTCTCTTTTCATTTCTCTTCTCACTTTGTCTTCTACTTTTTCACTTCATCTTCTACATCTCTCTCTTTTCTTTTATCTGTTCTTAAGACAAAAGAACCAGTGACTGAAATAGAAGAAGAAGAAGACGAAGGAGATGTCACCTTTTTATTTCCCCGGGTCGAGCCTAGGCGGTCGCCTAGGCGCGCTTAAGCGCCGATCGCAGAAATCTGACGAAATTTGGGGAAAGCGATGTGAGAACATTTTTACCTGCATGCCTAGGTCGCCTAGGCGTCGCCTTTGACAACATAGGTGCCGTGGAAGACACTTAGGCGCGATCCTAAGTGTTGGCAACCATGATGTCCTAGTGTGCGATCACTTGGACTCCGCGATGTGACACATGTATACTACTGTACATGTGGCACGAGAGAAAGTTTGTTGATTTTGCAAATGATTTGACATGTGTATTGGTACACACAGCCCAATGGGTCTTTATGATGACACGTGTTTGCTATTGCATACGTGGCATGATGATTTTGAAAACAATGGATAAGTTATGCCTAGAGATTCGGGCACGAATAATCTAGATATCCTAGCTCTTGAAGAATTTCTAGCTCCAGGATGAATATGATCCAAAGCTAATGCAAGTGATTTGAATATTAGATAGAAAAATTGTGTTTCTTTTCTTATTCTTGAAAATCTTTGATTATTGCAAAGGTAGGGTTAGTCTAAGAATTAACCAAACTAATCGAGTGTGCAAGACCATCGACATGGGGCTTCTGTCGAAAACTTTTCCAGTAACTGCAGCTATGGCCTTTAAGGTTCGTTTTCTACTTTTCTTATTCCCTTATTCCCTTTTTCCTAAGTAACATTGGTACAGGTACAGGTGTGGGTGTTAGACGCCGATACGAGGTGTCGGATTCGGTGACCTAAAAAAATCCGAAACGGGGATATGGTAGTGTATATATATTAGATAAATATTTTCTCTTTATATCAAGATAAGTGGACCACCAATTGGAGGAAAAATCAAACAGGTCCCAAGTAAAAGTAGAGAGTTAAGCTTTAAAAGGTTGGTTTGAATTAGACTTAGAATTGGGCCTTTATAAAGTGGGCTTAGCTTATAATTGGTTGGTTGTTTTAAAGGGTTAAACTTGGGTATTTAAGAAGTGGGCCTTTATAAAGTGGGCTTAGCTTATAATAGGTTGGTTGTTTTAAAAGGTTAAACACTTAAACTTGGGTATTTAAGAAGTGGCCCAGCTTAAATTAGGTTGGTTGGGTTAAAGGGGTTAGATTAGGGTCCGACAACAAGAAAGAGGCGGTGGTGTATGTAGGAGAGATGGTTGCGATGTCTGAAAAATGCTGATAATTATCCTCTTCTCTTCTTCTTCTTCTTCTTCATTTCCTGGAAATCAAATCTGGTTCAGTCTTCTCCTCTTCTTCTTCTTCTTCTTCATTTCTTCTTCTTTTTCGATCTGGGTTTTTGACAGTTATTTTTTTTTAAAAAAAACATAAAAGAAGAGGGAAGAATCCAAAGTCGTGTCTGCTCGTGTCTGACACGCGTACCAGTGTCAACACGTGTTGACACGACTAAGATTTTTTTTTTGTCGTGTTGTTGTTACTTAGCCTTTTTCTTATTTTCTTCTTCTTTTATTCGTCTTATTCAGTTCTTTTTTTTCAACATTTCATTTCTCTTTGTAAAATTGTATTATAAATTTGTATTGAATCCTTGATTTTGGAAATTGTTTTCAAATTGCGAAACAAATGTGGCCTATATAAATCAACCAACATAATTTACGAACCCTCTTCTTTATTTAGTAAATGATCCCCAATATTCTTTGGTTTTAAAACTTATATAATTAATGTTTCATGAGTACAGTATATGCTGAGTAATCAAGTAAATGTGATAGATTTTGAGTTTAATCGATTTTGAAGAATTAAGAGTTTAAATTAAAAGTAGAGAAGCCACTTTTGGGATATGGAGCAGCTTGTCTGCCTACGTCCGAGGAGGCGTCGGTGAATACAGCTGCCATTTATCTTGATGGTTCAGCCAAGTTCCTGCCCCCTACTTGCTCATTCGCTCATGGCTCACTGGAGTTTTCTACGCTGGTCTCGCACTCTGCGGCGCCACCCCTCATCGCTCCCAGACCGCGTCTCATCCAACTCTCCCTTTGGAGACGAACCGCTCTCTCCTCTAACTCCTTGAGCCTTTGCTCAAGCTCACTCTCCCACCTCCCATGAGGGAGCTGCCCTAAAATAACCCTCCATGCGTGCATAGGCAGCAAGATACGGCTCAGCCAAAAAGCCGTATCGCGCAGGAGCGCTCACATTTTGGCTTCCCCTCACTCCCCCTTTTTCAATAAGCCCCGCTCCCTAAGCTAAGGGGGCCCCTCTCTGATAAGGAAGGAAACGAAATAATCTCAATTTTATGACAAATCCCGCACCAATTTATATCGCTTTTCCTTCGGAAACACTTTTTTCTGCCGGATCTTTTTTTTGTTTTTCTTTCTTTATTTGTTGGTGTTGTTCTGTCCAGTATGATGGCTAAAACAAAAGGGGAAAATAGGAAGAAACAAAAGGGACTCGCCAGTAGCTCAAGTGGAGGACGATCCAAATAAACGAAAAAAAACCAGCGAAGAGCTACAGACAGAGGGTTACAACGAAGTTAAAAAGAGCCTTCGACGTCTTCTCAAACGGGTATTCAAGGAGCTTAGCGGAATAGAGCCCTCGAAAACCAAATTGGACCAAGTCATAGAACTTCTTTCCAACGGAGATAAAGATATAAACACCCTGCTGACTATCTTCACTAGTTTACATAGTCAAGAAGGAGATAGCGACTATTTTCGACAGGCGTTGAAACATATGGAGGACATACTCCGCGGCTGAAAGACAATTTCGACTAACTAAAAAAATATTCCATTTTAGAAAAAGAACAATTTTCAATTGAAAAAATGAAACATAGAGTCGCCGCGTCTTTTCGCAATGGGTTTAGGGTCTTATGTATGGCAAAGACAGATTTTCGGTTCTTCCTAATTTTTTGTGTGTTTCGCTATTAAGGTTAATGAAGGAAGACCTATTAAGGTTAATTTAGGGCGACGCAGAGATCAAGCTGGGCCGTAACAGCTGATACAATTACGGAGGAAGGGAGGGGGAAGGGCACATCAATTGGAATAAAGTTTATTACGAATTTGAGAATTTGCAGAGGTTCGATTCCTCGATGATGTTGTTTTTGGCCAGAAGTAGACAGTCATTCTATTAGTCAATATTGATCTTACCAAAGAATATTGAGTTCCGCACCCGGACTCAAACCATACCTCGGGGAGAGAGTCGTGAAATAAGCTTCTCCGAAAGTCCGAAAGGTGTGGTTCCACTAAGGGCGCACGCACTATCCTTCTCCCAAGTATTTCTCAGTAACCACTGGGACCCGCGCATCCGTCTTCTTGGTTGTTTGCGCAACCGCGCAACGGCTTTCGCGCGTCAGCGCTCATCCGGTGCTTGGTGGATTAGATAGGATAGAGCTTGAGCGACAGATGAGGAAGGTGATTCAGTCAAGCCGGCAAGGGGAAGAGGAAATGAAGCCGGTGAAGCTACCTGATCGTATCCAANGATGTGTGGGGAGTGAGTGGAGCTGGCAAAATGGCCCGTGACCCGCAAATCCTACCCAAATCCAACCATCTAGACCCTACACTAACTCGACCCGCCAGCTAAATGGATAGGGCTAGGGTTGCGATTCTTTGACCTGTTACCCCTTCAACCTTGTTAGAGTTAGGGTCAACCCTTACTCATTTAACTGTTTGATATAGAAAAATGCTAAACGAATAGGGTTAGGGTTTTAATTGACCCGTTTCATAAACTAGTCAAGGTTAGGATTTTATAATATTGACCCGTTAACCCGCCAATCCACCGATCTGCCTAGGGTCGACCCTAATCTGACCCGTTGCCAGGTCTAGGAGTGAGGGTTAGTTATGTAAAAGAAAACAGTAAAATAAAAAAAATAATGATTGACTTGGTTCCAAGGGTTGGCTTGACCCCGCAACCCATGAAGTAATCTTTGGGTGCGGTGATGGATAAAACCACTGAAACCCACCCATATATTTTTACTATTGCTGGTTTTTAAAAAAAAAAAGAAAAGGAAAAGAAGAGAAAGAGAAATCAGTAGAGAAAGAAAGGGAGAAAGAGGCAGTAGGGAGAGAAATGGGATAGAGACCGTGTAGAAGAAGGAGAAGGAAAAGGAGGAGAAGAGAGGAAGTAGAGGTGAGGATGACCTCCCTCTATCATCTTTTCTTTTTCGTTGGATGCTTTTCTAGGGTTTTGAATTGTTAGGGTGTTGTTTTGGTGAAGATCCTAGTTTTGGAGAAGAGAATCAGGTGAAATTGGAGTCCTTTAGCTAGATCTTGGAGCCTAAGGTACGTAAGATTCTATCATTTTTCCCCTCTTCTTTAATGTTTTCGTCATGTAAAATTTGGGGTTTTTGCTCAAAACGTGATTTTTGTTAGCGATTTTGGGTAGAGGATGGAGTCCTCTATGCTAAGGGCCAACGACCTTATGTCCCCAACAGTTGTGGGTTGAGACTACGTAAACTTCTGAGCGGATACTCCATGGGCGGGTCATCCGGGCCAGCAACGGACCTTGGCTCTCCTTTCCCGAAGTTTTTATTGGCCCAAAAAGCAACGATTAGGATTGGGTTTTGACGAGATAAATTAAGGTCTAATGGAGTTGTTTGAGTCTCCTCTAAGCTGCTAAGATCTGATCTAGCAACCAATTCCTTGTGTAGTTATTTGTAGGTGACTTATAGATGTAATGAATTTAGACAATGATCCCTTGATAGGTGACTCCTGGTCCTTTTGGGATTGCAGTTGAGAAAAAAAATAAAATTGGGTGGCATTGTTGCGCATACAGTTAATTTCTTTACTTCCGTTGTATATTTTATAGTATGCGTTGTGTTTATCTGGTGACGAAAGGCTTAGTTTAAAGGGGAGACACCGAATTTGAGTCTCATCTGTGGACAACCAGTGACATTTTGTTTGTGGGAAATCGGGGTGTCACAAGTTGGTATCTAGAGCATTACGAGCTTTGATTGGACCTTATAACAAGATAAAAGTCACCAAGATTAGGAAAAAACTGTAAAAGCTTGAAGCCATAAAGAATTAAAAGACACATGCTTATATTAGTATATTCTTTTGTTTGATTTTATTGGTTTCACAATTTTATTGATTTTTCGGAGTAACAGGAAGGCTTTAGCCTATCTACACTAGACCTGGCCACGGGTCGGATTAGTGTCAACCCTAGGCGGGTTAACGGGTCAAGATTATCAAACCCTAACTAGTTTATTAAACGAGTTAATTTTTCCTACCCTAACCCTCTCCATTTAGCAATTTTCTATATAAAACTATTAAACGGCTCAGAGTTGAACCTAACAGGGTTGAAGGGTTAACAGTGCACGAAATCCCAATCCTAACTCTATCGGTTTAGCTGGTAGGTCAAGTTAGGGTAGGGTTTGGCGGGCCGGGTTAGGGTAGGGTTGGCGGGTGACGGGTCATTTTGCCAGCTCTAATCTACACCTTTTGGTTGAAGGTTTGTGTAGCTTGAAGTTTGTGAATGGTAATTTGGGTTCTCTAAATATAGATGGAGGTGGATTTGACTTTGTTCAATAATAGGATTTTGATTTTGTTTGGGTATGTGTTGGTTGGCAACTCACTATGCAGTATGCACATATTGATTGTTATTGTAGGACAGTGTCGTTTAAATTTGTTTGGGTGATATTTGCATTATTGATTTTCTTCTTTGTCTTTGTTTTTCCTTCGATGTTGATGAGTAGGTACTCTATTAGGTTGCTCAATTCCGATTGAAAAAAAAGAAGAAATATATTAGGTTGCTCAATTTGATTTATCTAATCGATTCTTTTATGTGTCTCTTTGATTTGTGCTTTCTTACTTCATCTCTTTGCAGAAATTTATTATGAATGATTGACATAAAGAAGTAATGCACTTCTTTTTTGCCAACCAAAGAATCGGAGGAACCCTATAAAGGAAACATTTTTCTCTTGCTCATATAGTTTGAAACCCCTAAAGAATCGAATCTTCCCGCCTCGTCTACTTACAGGTATGACATTTCGTATATTGGTTTATCTCTCTATTCCTCAATTTTTTCTATTTGTTTTGTTTGGGTCTCACTGGCTTTAATTCTTTGATATAACTACACTGAGAAAAGAATTTTTGGCAAGGAGAAAATCTTTAGAGGTTGCGAGTTTGATCTCTTAGAGCTGGTCTTAGTTTGAAAACTTGTTACTTAATTTTCTTAGCAGACTTGGGGACTTTTGTCTTTTTCTTTTTAATTTTGAAATTTTCAAAGTTTCCTTTAAATATTTGATTATTTAAGAATATCAAGTGCTAATTACTTTCATTAGGAAGATATGGATTTTGGTTTTAGCAGTGATTGTGTTTCCATTTCCTGTTTGTGTCTTTTTAACAATTTTAGTTCTTATCCTTATCATACTTTGTCATGCTTCAAGTAGCTTTTCTTTATGAATAGCGTGTAGTCATTTCTATTAGAACCCATCTAGGCATAGCTCACATAGTTTAGTCATTAAAGGTATAGTTGCTTTAGTGTGATGCTTCATAAATTTTGCTGAAAACATTTTTGACTTCTTAATTTTATGTGGGGATGCATAAATATTATTAAGCTATTTGTTGGTGCTTCCTTACAACAAAACTAGAATTGATGGTTTTAACTCAACCATAATTTTATGCAGGTTGTGGCTGTATTTTTTGGTTTGATTTCACACTTTACACTCTTCCATTCACCTGATCTCTAGAGGAAGGAGACATTGAGAAACCTAGAGTCCACTCCTAAGGTAAAGATAAAGAGAAATCCTAGTTTTAATATGTGCAAGATAATTTTTATTTTTTTTGTTTCTCAGTAAGATGTTTCTTTTTTTCTTTTTATGTTTTGAGTACCTTCGTTTTACAGCTTATTTTTTCATTAGGGAGGGGAGTACTAAAAAAGACCATGGAGATTGAACCAACAACTTTCGCGGATGTTTCTTTGATTTGACAACCTTCATATATGCTTTTCCCTCTTTGGGGTCTCTAATTTGCATAATTTTGGTTCTCCAAGAGGAGGAGCTGAAGCATTCTCTCTTTCTTTCATGGAAGGAGATGAGATCCAAGGCTAACACTTTTAGCAAACTCTGTTCCTTCTATATTCCTTTGCCTCTCATTTACTCATCCATTTCATTCCTCCCCAAAACCCTAACCATAAACTTTTACCTTTTCTCTTCCTCCTCTACACCTTCTTCCTCTTTTGCATCAAATAACGTTTTGGAGAAAGCAGTTGAAGTCCCAAAAGACTCTGCAGAAGTCTTTCGAAGATGTGGTTGTAGTGATCTTGAAATATCAAAGATCTTCCTTCGCCAGCCTTCCTTGTGCAA
Source organism: Macleaya cordata (assembly GCA_002174775.1). Lineage (NCBI taxonomy): Eukaryota > Viridiplantae > Streptophyta > Magnoliopsida > Ranunculales > Papaveraceae > Macleaya > Macleaya cordata. Next base: position 289,609 of record MVGT01000486.1, on the reverse strand, counting down.
ATCTGATCTTACCGTCCTTACGTCTAAACTTAACTTACTTCGGGGAATTGGCCTCACTGGTTCCGACCTTGCCAAGATCATTAATTGTCGCCCCCGTTTCCTTGCATCTCGAATAACCCAGGGCCTTGACGAGCGTATTGACTTCCTCCACTCCTTATTCGGTTCCAAGGAGATGCTACTTAAGGCTATCATCCGAAACCCCTCCCTCCTCACCTATGATTTACATAACCATATCAAACGTTGTGTTTCCTTGTATGAAGAGATGGGTATCAATAGAGAGGAGTTGGTCCCTTTGCTCATTTCTCGTCCCACCTTAATTCCGAGAACCTCACTTGATGATGATAAGCTTGATTATATCCGCAGGACTGGCCTCTCCAAAGACTCCAAGATGTACAAGTACGTTGTCACCCTTATTGCTATTTCCCGTCTCCAGACTATTCGGGAAAAGGTGGCAAATTTTGAGAAGTTTGGGTTCTCAACTGATGAGGTGATGGGGCTTTTTGGCCGTTCTCCGATGGTTCTTACTCTCTCCGTTGACAAGGTCCAGAGGAACATGACTTTTGTCATAGGCACCATGAAACTGTCCTCAGCTATCATCCTTCATCACCCATTTCTATTATATTCCAACCTAGAAAGTGTGTTGAGACCACGATTTTTACTTGCGGAAAAGATAAAAATGATGGATCTGCATCCACAAATTAAAGGAAGTGCTATGTTAAGGGCTTTGAGAATGGCAGAGTTTCGATTCGTTAAGGCATTCATTAATTGTCATTCTGAGGATGTCAAATTTGATCTGATGGAGTTCTATTCAAAGGCTAAGGGGATCAAAAGATTGGCAGAGACGTCAAAACGGATCGTGAACAAAGGATTCCCTTTTTGAAATTCATTTATAATACAACCACAAGGTCTTCATTCTTTCACAAATTCATTTGGCTAAATATATTCATATTTATGTTTATGTTCATCATGATCATGTAAGTATCGTGTCCATCATTATCATCATCGTAATGAGTATTCTATGAAGTTGTTATGTGGATTGTACTTCCTGGTTTTCCTCTTTCAATTTCTGTTACATTATTCAATTTGCAGTCTGGTTCCATTGCCTTGATGAAAATTAGTGTAGAACTTTGTTGCTGTGTTGCATGAGGAAGGAAAACTTCTCCGAAGTAGCTTAACGCAAATGTAGTCGGTCATTTCTTGTGAAAAAGTCAGTTGAACCACACAAACATGATAAACTTTGTTGTTGTGTTGCATGAGGAAGGAAAACTTCTCCGAAGTAGCGTAACGCAAATGAAGTCGGTCATTTATTGTGAAAAAATCAGTTGAACCACACAAACATGATAAATGTTGCCATTGATCAAACTTCAAACTTTCATCATTATGATTTTTTCATGGATTTCTTTTAGGCTTTAAACCTTATATCATGTGAAGATCATAAACCTAGAGTCAAATAAGTCTAGAGTAAGTGATTAAGATCATCATATAAACCACAACCATAAGGGTTTTCATAAGAGAAATTGGTTTTTTCATTTCTAACTGTGGTTGTAGATGTTAAATGGTTTGTTTCTGTGGCAGCTAACTGCAAGGCGGGTAACCAGTGAATGAGAAGAAGAAGACAGGTAAAAAAACAACTCCATCCATGGTTTGACACGAGTAAATGTAAAGGTGTTTAAGTAATTTCATGGGGTCTCACATGGCAGCGTGACCCTTTCAGACTTTTGTTAACAGTCAAACTTGCAGAGAGTCACAGTTCAGGAAGCACGCCCAATGTATTATTGATTAACTGGTCATGACAAAAAAGAGTGAGTATCAGTTTCAATGGCATACCTGTGAGATTAGAATTGAAGCCCTAGCACTAATGGATTGTTTCTCTTCTTCAACTTATCTCATCTTGAACTTATGTAATGTTCTCTGGTTTTTTAAAAGAAGAAGAGATAATAAATGAAAATGGAATGAAGACGATGGAGAAGACGATGGAAGGACTGTTGGAAATGATCGGATGAAAAGTTAATGACCAAAATACCCATGGCTATTATTCATTCTTTGCCAAGTAGTTTTTAGTTAAGATGTCATCCCATTTTTTTGTAGGATATTGGGTATGTATCTTGTTGGAATCCAATTGGGAAACTTTCTATTCTTTCGAAACAATCAACATACAAGGACTAGAATCTGGCTTCTTGCTATTATATTCTGGTAAATGTTTTGTTGCAATATTATTTTTGAAAGAGGTAGGAATTATTTGAAGGTTATATGTCATGATTTTTTAATCCTTCTGCAACGCATGTTGTAGGTCATTAACCATCATTCTAGACTGGCATGTCGAAAGAGTTTCCCGCAGAATAGTAGTGATTAGAAATTTTTTATTTATGTTTTAAAGCATTTGGAATATTCAGCAGAAACTTCAATTTTTGATACTATTTGATTCAGTGTAATCTGCATATGTTAGATTTGTACTGGCACAAAATTTATCAGGTATATCTCATTATTGTATTGGAAAACTCACGTAATTGTTTCACATAGTGATCAAAAGCCAGGACATATCATGTTTAATTATAAGAAAAGTAAATATCTAAGATCTTAAGTTCTTTTGGTTCTTCTAATGAGAATTTTTTTTTTTTGTCCATGGTCGTTAAAGTTGCGTGACAATCCTGCAGGTTTTAGCAATTTTAGTGCTGTCGGACTTTCTTCCAGGACGAAAAACATCAGTATTCAGAAGAAGTGTTCAACCGAAATCTATTTGGATCGTTTCTTTTGGTAAACAAGTAGCACGGGCTCTTTTCTATGAATTTGTCTTTATTTATTTTTAACAGCAGATTTTAAAAATGTTTTTGTAGTAATTATAAATTGGGTTAATTTAACTTACCCCTAGAAATAATGTAGATTTGGACATACCCCCCTCAAAGATCCCGTAATTAACTTACCCTTCAAACTTACGGTCTTCGTCCTTTTACCGTTTGAAGACGTACGTGCGTCTCACATGCTCACATGTATGACAAAAATGCCCATCACGTGCATAGCACGTACATTACTTAAGGTCCCTAACCTCCTACACTTATAGGATTAATCCTACGGTCCATCTTACAACTTCAGATCCGATAGTTGAGATTAATCTCATAACCTTGATCTTCTTCTTCTTCTCCACTCAACCCTATGGACCAGAAATTGCATCTCCAATTTTTCCAAAAAATCCCTAAATTTGAAATCACCATTGTCTCCCAAATGATTAACAAATTGGAGATTTTATCTACTACAAACCTTAACTTTATGAGACATGCAATTGCTGAGAGCTTCAATAATTATATGATAAACTCTAAACAAGTTTCTATTGAGATAATTTAACTTAACCTCGAAACCATTTCTAGGTTCTTTTTTTAAACAATGAAGAGACCACGCAGCCGGGCTTGGATTAAAGTGGAAGAAGGCTGGTTTCCAAGATTTTTCATACGAGAATGATAAACCCATAGATCAAATGATTCAAAATCAAAACTTTTTAAAAATTTTAACTTACCCTCCTACTGTAATTTGAAAAATTGAATTAACCCCCAACTTTTAAATCAGCAAACTTTGAACATTATATTAGCTTTTCATTTATGCTGGAACCTTTAACAACCTTGAAAGAGATTTCAGGGTTGTGTTTACCTTTTGACGACTACCGGAAGCACCATCTCCACCCATTTTAGGATTAGGGTAAAGAAATTTCAAACCTAAGAAGAATGTTTCAGATTAAGCAAATCGAGTGTAGGAGTGAAGCAAGGGTTTGAGAAATGCACATATGGGAGTATTTTAGGTATAAAAAAGGAGTGCTGCTTAAGTGAATCACGTGAGTGGAGAGTGAGGGTATTTTCGTCAAGAATGGGTGTATGCGAGACGCATGTGTGCCTTCAAATGACAAAATCACGAAAACCGTTAGTTTGAGAGGGTAAGCTAATTACGTGATCTTTGAGGGTGGTAAGTCCAAATCGTGAATTATTTGAGGGAGTAAGTTAAATTAACCCTTATAAATTTTGCTTGAAGTTAATAGGGGATTTGATTTGGTTGGGAGGGTGGCATTTTGAAATGGGCTTTGAGCTGAAAATCCCTCATCCAACTTAAACAAATTTTTACTCATTTTTACTAGGGACTGGTAGAGGGGTTGCTCCAACCAAACCCTACTTTCTCTCTCTAAACTATTTTCTCTCTCTAAACCACTTAATGGAGGAGGATGAGGTCAACGAAACACCATTAATGGAGTCTCAATCATCTAAAAATGCATTTGGTGAGGGTTTGGGCTCCTCAAATCTCATGAAAGGCTCTTAATTAAACCCAAATTAAGTAAGAAAATTATGTCAAGAAAATTTTTTGTAAAATTCCACCACCTATGGTTGTAATGATTTTTTTTTAATTTTTTTTAAGTATGGTTTCTACTTCTTCGTAGAATGAAAATTTGAATGAAGATACAACTGAACTTCCGCTTGAGGAGCCCAATTCGAAAGAGGAACCTGACCCCATCTCGATCGTGGGTTCAGGCTGGTGGTTAAGGAAGCAAATGTTAGTGAGTGGGATAGATGGGAGGGTTCATTAAATAGAAAGATGAGAACTGAAATTCTCAAAACGTACAACATTTTCAAGTGGGCTCAAATTGCAACATAACTACTAGGAAGAATGGAGGTGGTCGAAATTCATTGAAAATTGACTAGAGATGGTTAAGATTTCATTGAAAATTCGACTAGAGGTGGTTGAATTTTTTTTTGAAAATTCAACCATTGGTTGTTGAAATTTCATTTAAAATTCGACGAGACATGGTTGAAATTTTCATGAAATTTCAACTCTGGTTCAGTCGAAATCTGAGGAGGACGAGCCTTTTTATACAAAACTTTGAAAAATTGACCTTTTGATGCGTTTTTCTTCTTTCCCATCGCAACCTTTTCTCGAAATCAATTGTTTTCAATGATCTATGAAAGATCGATAGTGCTTAGTTGAAAACCCTAGATAAAGATCGAGCAATGGTGATTGAATGGAAGAGATCTGGTAAATTTTCCGAAGAAGGTTTTTAGAGAGAGAAACGTGAGAGAGAGAAAACAAGGTCGATTGTATATGTTTTGGGGTTTATTAGGTTGGGTTAGACTATTTTTAGAAAGATACCAACCCATATACAGAGAATCACCCCCTTAGTAATACCAAAGTGACTCCCCAACCATTTTAAAGAATTTGGTCCACCCCACCCCCATCCATGCTGTCACACCCCGATTTTCGGTACTCTAAATCCGACCCGATTCGCCGAGTCCGAAAACCAAGGCGTGATTAGTGTAATAGAAGTGTAAGTAAAAATAATAAATAAAACTCATTTGCTTTACTTTTGAAAGATAATGAATTTAAAAATATTTTATTAATGGTCTACTTTTGTCAACATTGGTTACCTTAAAGTCAGGCCCAAGTCAACCAAATCAATATAAAGGTCAACTTAAGTCTCTAGCTAAGTCAAAGTCTATTCAAGTCAACTAATATTTAGGTCAATGCTCATTGACTCGTCAAAATCAGTCCAAGTCAAAGAAAAATTAAAATGTAATGTTTAAAAATAATTTTTGTATCAACTGCATATAGTTGATTAAAATAGATATATCTACTTAACCGTAAATCGTAATTTTACAAATAAACTCATTCTAAAAACTAGATTCACAGAACTACAATTTCATCAGAAATAGACCGAGGCAAATTCTGACAATAAATGGCCCAAATACGCATCCGAAGTACTAATATGGATGTTTAAAAAACTCAGAAAATATAATTTCAACTTTTTAAGAATTTTTGTAAAATCAGTAACTTTGAAGAGAAATTACTCTCTAACCAGAAATCCAAAATACATGTGGTAATACATTTTTGAAAAGAAAAAAATCGAGAGCTATAACTTTGTTAGAAATAAACTCGGTACAATTTGGACCGGAACTTGTCCAAAAATACTGTTTTGTAAATCTGACAGTATGAATTACAGGAATTATACAATTTCGTATAAAACCTAATTAATTCAATGATTCTTAACGAAAATTAAATATAAATTAATACATCAATTATACAATTTAAAACTTAACATCTCAATTCATAAGAATGTTAAAAAAATAAGAATTAATACAAAATAACCCTTATCCCAAGTGATAGAATAGTAGTTTAATCTATCAGTTATATTTATACAAATTTGATAACACCAGCTATCTACTTCTTAATCTACACATCTTTGAATCCTTTACCTCAACGTAACCTGTGGGGGGAATTTAGGGGTGAGTAAACTCAGTAGGCAAATATCAACCCAAAAATAATAGATTGAAAACATGATTCATCAAAATCACAAGAATAATTAACTGATGAACTTGTAAATAAATTACCATTAAATGATTTATTTTCCAACCATTTAATAT
>MVGT01000486.1:256041-266060 GCA_002174775.1 Macleaya cordata | reverse complement strand
TTTTTCTCTACTTTCTCTCTCTTTCTTAATTTTCTCTCACCTTAATGGTGATATTAAGTTCAGATTTGCAATTTCTGAAATTGCAAGTTCAGACTTGCAATTTAAAACTGCAAGTTCAAACTTGCAATTTCAGAATGCAAGTTTAGATCTGTAATTTCTCAAATTACAAGTTTGATATTTATTTTTCTCTCACTTTTTCTCTTTCTTAATTTTTCTCAACTTAATTTGCGATCGCAAGTTTCAGATCTGCAATTTCTCAAATCGAATATTCAGATTTGTAATTTCTCAAATCGCATGATCAGATCTAAAATTTCTGAAATTGGAAGTTTAGATCTGCAATTTCTCAAATCGCATGAATGATTTAATCGAACCTGATGAATGATTTAATAGAAGCAAATGAAGATTTTGTCGATTGAGAACTTTTAAGGATTACAATTTTTGTCCAACTTAACAAAAAAAAAACTGTGAACAAGGGTACCTTAGGTATTTTTTAAAAATTAGTTTACACTTTTTTTAATTTTTAGGGACTAAAATCATAACACTACAATTTTTTAAGGATTAAAATCATAAAGTCTAAAAAAATGAGGATTAAAATTATAAAAGTATTTTGGTGAGGGATTAAAATCATCGGTCCCCTATAAAATAAGGACTTTTTTTACATTGGTTATGATGGCTTACTCCTTGATCGGTAGTCTTTCGTGTTTATTTTACCACACTTGTTGATCGTTAGATATATTGTTTTAATTTGTTTCTCTTCGAGACTTGTTGGAATTTTAAAGTCGTGATCCGTTTTAGTGGGAATGATTCGGACAGCCCACCAACGCGTATAAAGTCCGCTAGAAAATGGCAGATATATAGAAGCATTTGCAGCAACATTAGCAGCTGCGTCCTCCTCATCGAGATCTAGTTCAGATGGCGAAGCAACCCAATCTTTTTCGAAAAACGAAGAAGTTAGAGGAACCCCCCAACGTCTCCTCGGTGCTCCGTCAGATCCGTCTCTTCTTGTTAGCTACAAATATCACATTGCTTGTAAGGTTCTGGAAGGCAAGGTATGCTATTAGTTTTATGTATATATGGTGTTATCTTATTGTTCGTTGTTTGTTTTTCTTTCTAAATGGTGATATATATATTCTAACGCATCCATGACGGTTGTTTTCATGTTCTTAGATGCCACCAAGGATCTTTAGAATCCATAATCACCAGTCAACATTGAACAAATGGAATCTCGATCAGATGTCCACCGCTGTGAAGGAAATAGTAGATAGGTTTGGTATGGGGGCAATAGCAAAGTACGCTCATAAGGCGGCTGACAAAGTGTTCATATGTGCTTTCATAGAGAGGTGGTATGGCAACACCAACACGTTCCATCTACCATTCGGGGAGATGACAATTATACCCGATGATGTCCACCACATCCTTGGTCTTCCAGTTGACAGAGAGGCTATGTCAGGAGATTATCCTGGGGCCCATGATAAACTAAACAACAACGGTGCATATGAAACAATTGATAGGGACGGGAAACATTGGGCAAGCAATGTTGACTTTGGATTCGCCCAAAATATATCAGTCAGCTCATCAGTATCAGGAACACTCTTCGTTCAAGTAATGTTGATCGTGATGAAGCTTGAATAGTTATTGCATCTTTGACCTACCTTCTGACTCACTCCTTTTAAGTTTTCCTCTCTCATTGTACAAGGTTCTAAGGGTGGACAAGTTGTCATTGTTCCTCTTTTTCAAACTACTGAGTATCTGTCAAGGTTTGGTACCACATTTCGTCATTTCCTTTAACAACTGTTTTTCATCACCTTTGAAGCGCGTAGGGTAAGGATGTCCCGTTAGTGTCTATGCCTTTGCGTGATTATGTAATCCACACTACTCCTTAAGAGACCATTGTTTTGTTTCCAAACACAAGCTTCCTAACCTAAACGAACACTCGGATTTTTTAGTACATGTTTCCCTCTTCCGTTTTTGTTCTGTCTTCGGCCGATAATCCTTACCTCTATGCTGCTTGTACTTATGACCCCTTTCACATCCAAACTCAAGACTGACCCTTTCCCATATTCCACTTCTGAACCCATGCCCAAATCCAAAAATGTTGTAGATCTTCTAAACGACTTTGATATGACAGCTACTGTGTTGTTCTCCTTTCCAATTGCATGACACCATGCAATAACCTCTTCTCTTGTGTCTAATAGCTACATTTAACATAAAACGTTTATGAGTGATTTTGCCAACAAAGTATATATAACAGGTAAAAACATTATCGTGGGAAAATTCTGCCAACGAACCTTATTGGTTATGAATTCTTTAGTTACATCATAACTCAAACCCTAAGTAACCAGAGCGCGGAGCGGAAGCGAGAGCGGGAGCGGGAGCGGGAGCGAGAGCGGGAGCGGGAGCGTCGAAGCGCCAAATTTAAAAATGCCTAAGGCTCGGAGCGCCTAACTTACTCTCACGTAGTTGAAGTTTTAATTGACTACCATTGACTAGATTATGATTAACTAGATTATTAAATAAATTTTTATTAACAAAATCATTGAATAGTTAGTAAAACAATTTTTAAATTTTATTAAGTATTTTTTGTAATAATATTCTATTTTTAAAAAATTATTATTTTATATATTTCTTATTTGTTAACTATATTAATGCTATTTAAAGTATACTATATATATAATAACTAAAATTTATTGTTTCTCATATTAATTATATTTTATTATGGAAAAAATTAATTTTTACTAACTAAAAAGTAAGTGAAAAACACAAACATATAACGTGTGCTTTAAGGGCACTTAATAAGGTTATTTTTGAACGAGTTTTTTTACAAGTTAGAGGTCTTCAAATCATCTGATTTTTTTTAGATATAATATTATCATTATTTATAAGATGTCCACCAAAAATCAGCTCAATCAGATATATCTAACCCTCCAAACAAATCACTTTAAATGTCAGCCGTTCATTCACACTATAAAGTCTAAATTAAGTGTTTGTAGTGATATAAGTCTCTGATTGAGCTGATTTTTTTGAAATATGATCCAAATAGTATAAATAATATACATGTAAAAAATTAGTCCATTTGGACAAACTTAACAAAAAAACAATTAGACATTTGAAAGTATTTTGTTGATTAGGCGCTCCGAAAAAGCGGAACCGCGCTCCGACAATTCACGAACCGCGCTCCGAAAAACGCGAATATGCGGTTTGGGAGCGGGAGAGCCAGTATTTTTGGGCGTTTTTGGTTACTATGCTCAAACCCAATAGAACTTCCTCCTCATGTACATCACCACAGTCAATCTCAATATCCGGGGGTATGCTGCTGACACACTAAACAATATTTTAAAAACAAACCGTTAATGCAGTGCTAGAGACAAAAAACCAAAACGGACCTCCAAAACCGTTATACATGAAGAATAACGGACTATTAAAAATGTTCAGGCAAGCCAACAAAATGGACTTGCAGAACAGTTGTAATAGAAATAAAACGGACCTGCAAATCCGTTGTAATTGGATAAAAACAGGGGTCGGGATCAGTCTCGCCTTTCGTGCTCACTTTTTATGGTACGTTACACAGACGTTTCTGGGTAATTTCGGCCGTTTGTTTTAGAAAAAATGGCAGAAAAAACAACCAACGGGGCTTAGGGTTACCTCTGAAAGGTGAGATTGAACATCTTTGAGTGGATTTGAGGACCCAATACCCTCACAGTGAGACTTTTTTTATGAAAATTCATCCATTTTGGGTTTTTCTTGGTGTTAGACTTAACACAAGAAAGTTGGCTTCACAACTGGCTCAAAATCGGCAGCAAATCTCCGATAGTTTCCCGACGAATCCCTTTTGTTTTTACCAAAACCCTAGTTTCTCTCTCTAAGGTAAAATTTTAAAAAAGCTATTATGCTTTTAGTTGGGAAAGTAGAAATTTATAAAAAAAATTATTTTTACCTAAGAATTGTTTTTAGATCCCTAGGAATAATTTAATTGTAAATAGGTATTGATTTTACAATTTGTGAAGTTTTAAAAAAATCAATTAAAGTTTTAGAAACTTCTTTTCTCTTGTATTTAAGGGAACTTCTATTTTAGGTGGGTTTTAGAAACTTTCTTTCTCTTATATTTGAGGGAACTTCTATTTTAAGTGGGTTTCCTTTTCATATTTAGTTAGGATTCCCTTTCCTTCTAGGATTGGAATACCTATTGGAGGCTATAAATATAAGAGTAGGGCATTAGCCTAATTCATTCAGAAAGACAACATTGAGAGTGTGAGATCTCTTGAAAGGGTTGTGAGTCTGAGGATAGAGAGAAGAGTGTGAGAGCAATATTATAGAGAGAAGCAATATTGTAGAGAGAGAAGTTTGAGAAGCAAGCTAGAGAGAAGCTTGTGAGAGTAGTTGAGTTTGTGGCTTACTTTGTAATCCCTTTGATCTTAGTGAAAGAAGTTGTTCTTTGCCGTTGACGTAGCCAAAGAGTGGTGAACCACGTAAATCATTTGTGGTGTGTTTCTATCTCTTTTCTATATTATTTTCGTGTTATTATTTGCTTGTCATTGTTTGTGGTAAATCCTAAACATACAGCGGGTGAAAATCCTAACAATTAGGATGGCTCATATTAAGTTAATGGTCAAAATTAAGTCTTTCAATTTTGACCAAAATTGTTACACCTAGAATGGCTCAAAGGAAAACCTAGGATGCTAGATATCAACAGTCTCGCCCAAAATGGGAAGGTGAAGATTACATGATTTTTCGTAATCCAAAACCTAAAAATGAGTACAGTTTTTGGGGTTTTTCGTTTCTGCAAATAGAGTTGAACAGGTAGAGGACTAAGGAGAGAGCTGTGAGAATAAATTATAGGAAATTGGGTTGACACATGAATAGGACTATAAGAGAGAGAAAAGGTATCAACTAAGAATCCAAATCACAACCAATATTTTCCCCTCTCATCTACAAAAGACCAAATTCTTGTTAAAAGAATATTTACTATCGGTGTCGATTACAAAATATGTAATGAAATATCCAAACAGTAAGGCACCAGTAATGCAGTTTCTACACAAAACATATGATATTTTCCTCAGCATTAATTTTTACACTAGGAAATCTTACCCATTTATCTATCTACTATAGTAAAGAAACAAAAAAATTTCTTTTTCTTTTTCTTTTTTTTTCTTTTTCTCTTATGGAGAAATTGTTACCTGGAGTATGAGAAGTAAACACCATGCATACTTCTTTAAAACCTGACATCATCTCAGATATTGGCACAAACAAAACCCTAATACTGAAGCATCCAGAAATATATATAGGCAGTCTAGAAGATGCAGTCCGAGAACGACAGAACAGATAGTTTTAAATTGTAAAATTATAGAACACCGAAACCAGGATATCTTCTACACACGTCCTGCTTCAGAATTCTCCACATCTTCTTCTGTTCGAGTTCCCAACTTGACGATGTCCTGAACAAGAATCTTGCCTTCTGTTGCAAGGAATTCGGCAAAAGTTAAATAAAGTTTCAGTTTATATATAAAGAAAAGGAAGAACATGAATTGGAAGAAAAGTCAGTTCGTCCAACTTGCATTATAACTTTATTTTCTGGAAGAATTTACGCTCATGTCTTATAGACATAGACTACAATTCAGAAAAACGTGGGACGAGTTTCTGCCTCATACAGCTCGGGCAGAACTCATGATTTCAGGAGAAAGCAACTGGATTATGTAAACTAATGTTTCCAGAATAGTAGTCTTGGTAAAGAAACAGCATGTCTTGAATGACAGAATGAGAAAGTAGAAAATAAATATAAACATTACACTAATGACTAAACAAATAATAATAATAATAATAATAATAATAATAATAATAATAATAATAATAATAATAATAATATGAAAATTTCAAATACTTATTTTTTATAAATATTATGCATAAGTTTTAAACTAACAGCCATGAAGAACTCGTAAGCCAAATCACCATTTTGGGTGCTCCTAAGTCCTAACTGTATCATACCATTTTCTTTTTTCTGGATCAAAGGTTCTTTTTCCAACTGTCCATGCAAATTCATTTGTGTTGGACACTTGGGATTAATCTTTCTGGCATTTGCTTCAAGGATCTACAGTTCAGTCCTACCTAATGAGACTTGTATATATGAAACACTCTTGAATTCATCATTTGAAGGAAATATGCAAGATAACTAATACTCTAGGCAAACTCAAGTTACTAACCGCTGTCCTTGGAAAGACTGCTGATAAGTTCTTGAATACCCTCCTTGTCTAAGGTGTCCTTGAGGTAGGCCGCTGCAGCTGCTACCTCATCAGGAGTCACTTTCCCGTCAGAATCCCTGGATTACAAGATAGTGTCAACAATCAATCAATTACGATAAAAGATTTACCCATAAATGAATGTCATAATTGCAAAAAGAAAAAGAAAATAGGATGGTTATACACATTAAACAACTAAGTGTCCTGATAAATCTGTCTGGAGTTACTTGATGGTAAATAATAATAGAATGATGTGGTATCAGGATTTCAGGACACCTGAAGCACATGCACGATATAAAAGCGAGATCACCAAGGTCAAGATGAATACCATCACAAGAGTGTAAGAACGTAAATAAAATTGGATGATTCTGATCATCCAATCAGAGCAATAACTAAATAAATAAGTGTACTTTCAACCAAACAATCCAATTAACTACTCATTCCTGTGGGGCAAACTTAAATCCATTTTGCAGAGGAGTTTTCGTTGTTCAATGGAATGGATGTTACTACCATTCCCTTCTGTTTGAAAAAAGAAAAGGTAGATGACTGCTATTACAAGCTTTCTGCAAAGAATAACTAGTATTCCATTCAACTATGCACCTTTTAAGAAACAATAAAAGCCACCCATATCTTCAGATATTTCCGTTTGCTATAGATCGAACTAATTATTTTGGGGCTTCACAAGTATTTCCTAAACCCAGTGTCTGACCATACAATGCTTCATGGTCACGTAAAAACCTGGAAGCTAACACTACAATGCTTCAAGGTTGCGTCGACCTGTTCAAAGTTCATTGTAATGATACAGAACATGGAATATTAAATATTCTTTCTCATGCATAAGAGGTCGGAGACCCATCTATGTTGGAATATGAACTAAATGAATGTAAAAGACTACTTTAAGGTGGATAAGATTAGTTGCAAGAACAAATTTGGGGGAAGACTTTCGGAAATACATCACCTTTGAGGTAGGAAGTGGTAATTCAATCTCTTTTTGGGAGGACTCTTGGAGCTCGGGAGGCATTCTTAAGAGGAGATTTCATGAGGTTCATCTTATGAGTCTGAACAAAGGTGGTTGTGTGGCTGAATTTGCGGTGATGGAAGATAGAGTTCACTCTTGGAACTTATACCTAGGCAGAAATATCAACGACTGGGAGATAGAGGAGCTGGGTACTCTGATGGCTGAATTAGAAGGTGTTAAGATCTCTGTGGAGGGAAGAGATAAGAGGCTGTGGGATAGCAAGGCTGATGGCTTCAAAAAGGTTAAATCAGCATATGGCAAACTATCTCGCAATATTCAGGCGTGCTCAGTCCCTGTCAAGGGCATTTGGAGAAAGGACACCCCTCAAAGGTTAATTTCTTCATATGGGCCACGGCATTACAGAAAATTCCAACCTTGGATTCCCTGCAAAGAAGAGGCTTAAGTTTTCCGAATAGATGTGAGATGTGTAGTAGACATGAGGAATCTGCTGCGCATTTGTTGATGCATTACAAGATAGCTAGAGCGGTGTGGGAATTCTTCTTGGAGTTGTTTGGCCTGTTTTGGTGTATCCTAATCTCCCTATCGATGTGGTCGTGGCTTGGTGGGGGGGTGGGGGTGGGTGTAGGTTCCCAAAGGAAGGGAAAAAACTTTGGAGCCTTATCCCACATGCTGTCTTTTGGGTGTCATGGAAAATCCGTAATGAGATCATCTTTAACTCTAAGACACCTACTTCAGGATGTAATCATGCGGATTACAAGCTTAATACTGTTGGGGAAGAGGTCTAGGAGTTACGGGACAATTTCACTTTCAGGATTTTGTATTTTTTTTGGGAGCGTGTGATTCATGTACTTTGATTCAGCAAATGTGAATTATCACTCTCTTGTGTAAATTCTATCCTTCTTTCCCTTATTAAAAAAAATAGAGAATTGTTAAAAGGGGAAACAAAAACACCAGAATTCCAAAAGAGGAAGGGAAAGAAGAAAACGTAGAAAAGGAAATAGAAAGGGCTGATGAACTTTTTAAACGACATGAGAGTCGAGCAAGACGTAATTGACTCTCTATGAAACCTCTTAAAAGATTGGAGATTAGCAAAGGGAGCTCCCCTTTGATCATTTAGCTAATTTAGAAAGAGTAAGGATCGGCAACCAATGTTTTGTAGCCAAGATAAAGACAAGGTTTTTGTGTGGCCCACACCGAGATGATCCAAGGGCTGATTTTTTTTTTTTTTGTGAGGATGACATCTTTACCACATAGATCCTCCTCAACAAAAATCACATCATTCTAGAACTTCTAGCCCCACCGAAAAAAGGGTGATTTATGGGTCGTCCATATGTAGATCAGTTTTAAACCATCATTTGATGGGGTTACAAGTTTTAGACGGGTGATTTAATATAAGGATGATCTATGTGGTGAGGAGATCATCCTGACACCCTTAGATCATCTCCAGTGGGCACCACAAAAACCTTGTCTGAATCTTGGCTGCATAACCTTGGTTGCTGATCCTAACACATTTAGAAATAGCTACAGCTTGAACTTTAAACAGATGAGTTGCTTACTGTGATATTCCATATGAGGGACAAGAAGGCCAGAATACTCTTAAGTTTTACTGGGATTTTTCCATCAAATAACCTTTTTTATTATGGTACATAAGATCATATAGTTATTGAATAAGAAACCATGACATTGTTCAGGGGATTTCATTCCAAGAGCTAGTTGCCTATACAAATCGAAAATTCTACCGTCAAGTTGATTCCTGAAAAAGAAGGGGATGATATTCAAGACTTCAGAAAGAACAACTATCAAACTAAACCTGAAATGTTCATCAACGAGATGTTGTCTTTGAGAATCTTTACTATTCCCGGGTGTTTTATCATGTAAGATGACTCCATAAAATTGAGAAATCAGAAGGGAATCTCAAATATTGCACGAAACTAGTTCAGTTTAACTCTTTAAAAATGGCAGTCCACGGCCACATAGTAGCTTTGATCGTTTTGATGCTTCCATTTTATTATTATCTTTCACCTTAATTCTCCTTTACCAGTAATTATATTTAAAGGATAGTGTGTAATAATCAACCATGCCATTGATTATTTGACACAAGACTAAACTGATTCTTCAGAACAACAAAAAATTTCTCTAGCAATTTCAAAAAAGAATCATATTTGCAGAATTTGTTAGAGCAATAAAATCAAAATAACTGCAAACTAGATATTACCTGTCAAGTAGTCGCCAACGATCACCAATTTTGGCATCGACATCATCAATTTCCTTTTCAAGATTCTGAATTATAGTATCAACCTGGAATGATAACAGAGCAAGATAAAACTTTTTCTATATACCAAGTGAACACGGAGTGAATCATAATCTACAAAGCAAAAAAATCCAAGTGACCACAATTTACAAATACATATATAAATAAATGGTGAAAAATAGAAGCTGCAATTTACTGAAGGATTCTTCTTTCTTACCCTGTCAATTCCACGAAGCAAAATATCCAAGTGACCACAATTTACTAATATATATAAAGGATGAAATATAGAAGTTGCAAGTTACTGAAGGATTCTTCTTTCTTACCCTGTCAATTAGCGCCGAAGAAACCTTGTCATCAACAGTTTTTTCAGCAGAGAGGTCACTGTCTTCTTCTCTGGCTGCTCTATAAGCTTTCTTAGTCTCTTCTTCACCTTCTGTACCCTCTTTCTCTACCATTCTATTATACAACTCTATCTGTAAACAACAACAGTAGCGCAAGTAAGAATACAATCTACAGTAGAGCATAAAGAAAATATTCATGTTAACATTCACATGGAGAC
>MVGT01000486.1:213773-255971 GCA_002174775.1 Macleaya cordata | reverse complement strand
AGAAATTATGTGTACCCGAGCAACGCTAGCACACACATTAATCCACCCAAAGCATTGATTGTTGGATTACTAGATCTTTCTTTCATGTCAATGTTAAGAGCTCTTTGTGATGAGGAATATTAGCGGTTAAGGACCTAGGGTCGATAATCTGTCCTGTTGGTGTCACTGGACCACTAAAACAAACAAAAATAACTAAACTTTGCCCAGATTATTTAGAACAACTATATGGATGATTTGGTAAGAAACTCCAACAATAAACAAATATAAGGAAAATTCTGGTCATCCTAATTGTTTAGGAAGTAACTAAGTATATTTATATGATTTTTATTCAAATTTCAGGTTTCAAAACTGAAAGTTTTATTATTTAATCTATTTAAATATTTGTACAGCCATGGTCCGTGCATTGGGTTTCCCATGTTGGACACCAGAATCCATATCCCATGTCATTGTCACACGAATAAAAATGATATCGATTCGTTGTACATACTAAGCACATGCATAAAGAAGGGATTTAGCATAATAGAAGTAATGAGTCTTTACTGAAAATAGATGATATTCGTTCATGTTTTCAGAATTTACAGACAAACAGTTAACAACTCAGAAAAGAAATTATTTATATGTTATAACTGATCTCAACGTACCTCCTTATTGACAAGCCTCATAAACTCTTTACGTTCCCTACTCACTGACTGCAAGAGTTTAGCAACCAAAGAAATGTAAGATTCAGTGCAGGTAGCATCACACCAATCATATGAACTCCTCAGAAGAAACTTCAAAAGAAGTGAAAACTTTTGGATCAATTCTTACAGATGCTGAAGCTAGAACAGCCAGCGCATGGCTGAGCTCGCAGAGCTGGTCTTTTTTCTCCAATGTTTTTGCTCTCACCATCTCTTGGGCTTCTCTTGCTGTTGGAATAGTCATCTCTTTCAAAGCTACATCTTCCGTAACAATCCCAGATTCTTGCTTCCTAGCTTGTTCTGCTTCCTCTTTCTCCTCCTCTTCCTATAATCATAGTACCACCATAATTTACTCGCACACGTAAGTACCGTGATATTATAACTAGATGAACTAGTATTCAACCAATGAAAAACAGAAACAAGAAAGAACTACAAATGATTCCATGTAAAGCTTGAAATGACAGAAACCGTATTGTTGCATAACTACAAGTTGCTGACAGAAAGAAAAATAAAAGTACTGCTGGAATCTAAGGAAGACAGCATCGCTTAAGAGAACAATATAAGAACAACAACAGGCTAACTTCCAGAGTTCTCTATACTTCTTAATGAATATATCTGGAAGTGTTGCAATATTTTTGGTCGTTCCAAGCATATACTATACAGGATACATATCGTATCGCCGGAAAAAAAGATACGATACTCAACGATATCTGCCATTTCAAAATATCGCGAGATTTTGCGATACATATGCACCTTATATGCGTATCTTACGATACACGATATTCGATACGATATATGTATCTTAAATTTGGGGTTCCGATACGCGATACGATATGTGATTTGAAAACTATGGTTCCAACGAACCAAAAGAAAATAAAAAATGCTTTAGCAAAGAAATCTAAACATCTAACCAGAGTTGAGTATGATCGTTAGAACATGGAATGCTCGAGAGTTGCTTATGGTTTATAGAAGAAGAATAAGGATAACTAACTTCTGTTTAAACTCATGTCTACTCAAAAATCTGATGTGCAACTTTATATATATATATAACTTGTGTTTGATGTTTTACTGTTTTAGGAACCCTTCAAACAAGATATCTTAATATAAAGACAAGCTCAAGATTGCATGAGTCCATGAAATCACCATTCCTCATTTATCATGGCTTCACAAAGATGGACTCAATTTGTGATTTCATCAAAGTCAAGTATGATATTTTGCCACTACCTACCCCAAAACATGATGCAGGCAGACTGGCAGAGTTTGACTCTGCAGTCACAAGGTTTTCTTCGAATGGAAACAGTTCATGCTAATATAGCAAACACAAGAGTTTCAAAAAGAACTAAGTAGCTTATTGGGGGAAGGAACTAAGTCCAAAGGCCAAGGTCATTCAATCATTAGAAGTCTCCTTAGAATGCTCCACAGATTTGCTCATAAGAAAATGAACCTCGAAAGCTTTTATGTAGGCTAAACTAACAAATACGAATCATGTATCCAAAATGATCTAAGTATAATTAACATAATGAAAAGAACCCTATATCATATTATTTATCCAATGGCCACGCTTCAACTGTTTGTAGGCCTAAAAACTGCTTCCACAATTAGAGCCTAAAAAACAACTCTCTTATAAAAAGTTTTTAAGAATAACAGAGAACAGAAAGCCTGAGTCGAGAAGAAAGAAATAACTATAAGACAATAAATAGAGCATGGTTTTAACTGAACGCCTTCCAACAACGACAGAAAGGCAGTTACAGTCAATTTATTAGTCATAAAATGCTAGGATTAATATTACAAAGGTGCACTAAGGATCCAAAAATGTGAAGATTGACAGAAGTCCCATAGTTTTGGCAGGAGGAACTCAATGAGTAAATGCTACCATACCTTGATAAGTTCTTCTTGCATCTCTAAGAACTCCAATTTCCTCCTCCTCTCTGAAACATCATTTTCAGATGGCAAAGATGTCACACCTACAGTATCCACAACCTCATCTGGCAGAGAAGACATTGTATTCATAACAGCCTCCTCCAGCCTTAGCTTTCCAGATACGGTGAAAGCTCTGCACCAGAAAGAAGAAAGTTAGATCTGTACCAAAACATTGAAGCAAATAACAAATGTAATGGTTTAAGACTTGGACGAGTCAACCATTTCCAGGCCTAAATCCTAGTCTGACATGGCACTCATGCTCATGGTCCAAAATCTCGTACAGTTTCGTAATGTTTTGGTTTTTTCACTTACCGATACGAAATATTACTTGATTTCGTTTTTTCCGAAAGTTTCGTGTCATTTCAGGTTGTATCGGTTTTTTCACGATACATATCGATACATTCCGATACTAATCAGTTGAATCATTTAATTATTAAACAATTTATTTTACTAAAGTTTTAAAAAATGGGAATGTATCAAAATGTTTCGAAATGTTTCGGAATGTTTTGAAATGTATTAGAATGTGTCGAAGTGTTTCATAATGTTTTCAGGTGTTTCGTAATTCCAATGTTTCGATATTGTATCATATCGTTTCGATGAATCATAATGTTTCTGTTTTTCAACAAACCAATACATTCAATAGATATGAGATTTTAAACCTTGCTCATGCTAACTCCGGTCACTCGACCTTTACTCGGGGCATATTGCCCTTTGTGGTTTTATCTCACATTATCTTGGCCCCATATCATCTAGATGATCTTTACTTGACTCGGACTTTGCACCAGGAAATTTAGACTTCAACTCTGAGATTTGAGACGATGTTAAGTGTTGAGACTTCAATTACCTTGAGAGAATCAGAAGAGAAGACGGCAAAGAGTGGTTGAGAGACAAATCCAACCAATCACGAAGCTGCAAAGGAGAAACTAACATTAAGTGACTGGGTCATATTCTAAATTGCCCCATTTTGTTTTTTGTTGTTCTGTTGTTGACAATTTATAAAAAAAAAACTTCAAAGCTCAAATGTTGAAAGCTATCAGAATCTTTTCTTTTGATGATTAACAAATTTATTGATGGAGACAACCACGAATCTTAAAGAATAAAGCTCCACACAATGGAAGATCTGGTCAGCAAAATTAGCAAAATACCAAAGAAATGGCATTGGAAATCACCTTTAACTACCAAGGATCCAAATATTTTTAAACTAATGCCTTCCAACTTCTAGGTGAGCAATTAACTGGGACTCATTAGAAATAATAGCCCATGGAGTGAATAGAAGTAGAGAGAAAGCAACTTTATATTCCTTTAATGTTCCAGATGTCGCCACCCTCTTGGGAGTTGCTGAACTTTTTCAATAAAAAGTGTGTTTAACTAAATAGGGAAAACTCCAACATACGAGGTTCAAGATAAGAGAACCCTTATATGACAGGTAATCTTTATCTTTATGTTAACCTCAAAAGTAGTTGTTGTGAACACCATCATTAGACTTCATAATGGTACTAAACCCAGAATTATTAGCTCCGGTACCTTTCTCCCTCGATCCGGTACCTTTCTCCCTTGTTCTTCATTAATTTTGTCTTCCTCTCTTTATGTTCCAAACTTCCAGTATCAGTTAAATCTTAGGAGTTAGGTCGCCTCGTATTGAGACGGGGAATAATCAATCGCTCAAATCGGGTCGGGCATTCTTCCAGCCGGAAAGAGAGAGTCAACACCCATCTCCATATACTCATCTTTGGTAAGAAATAGTGCATATTGATGTTTTCATCAGTGAAATTGAGTGTGAATTAGTGTTATGTACCATACCTTTATCCCTTTGAGATAGTAAGCGAGTGCATAGGTTCTCAGATCGGACGGAAAAATATGAAATGCTCATTTTCGGCCCGCTCGAGATGAATCTCAAACCTAGACCAAGGTCTTTTTAGAAGTACGTGACTACTCTCAACCGATGGTAGTTCTGATTAAGCCCACTATTGTTCCACTTAGCCCTAGACGTTACAATATAAAAGAATGATAAAGAATAGGAATTACGTGATTTTTATTCTCTCATTTTTTTCTCCTATTATTGTGATTTTTAGGATGTATAGACAAAAGGAAGTGTCGTGACCTCTACTACTTCAAGTATCATCTGAAATTTCCACTATGAGTATCCTACATGGCATTGTCTTTTAGGTGAACCTATCATGCATAAATTAAAAAGAAAAACAAAGTTACAGTCTCTCTTGACTAACTTGTGTAGTTTTGTTCATGTTTTTTGACACTTTGCAGAATACACCTACATATATGAATTGGTTATTTCGTGAAAGATCGATTTCACTGATCAGTGGTATCGACATCCTTCTATTTAATCAATATATTGCCTTCTCTGGTTGTTGGTGTCAAAACTATTTTCCTGTTATGTTTCCCACTTAATATAATTTTCCCTGACCTCTAAAATGTAAAGATGTGTTAATGACTTAATTCTGTGCACAAACTTGGGATGAGAATGATAAACTTGATACTGTTACATGTTCAATCATGAGATATTTTAGAACACGAAACGGATATCATTGTTACAGCCCATGAAAAAAAAAAAACATGTCCATTATTCTGATGTGGCCCTTTTTAAAACTACTCGTTAATATTTTGTTGATGGTCGTCAACCTGAAACCCTTGCGTCAGTTTTTCTTTTTCCAACTACTTTTTGGAATCCTATTGTCCCCTCTGGAAATGATAATATTCATGTATATGGTGAACCAGACAATGCTCAAGTGGAAACTTTATCTGTTGCATCCTCTCATATTCGTCATCTCGACACCTGCATATCCTTCTACATTATGAAACTATATCTGATGCTTCTCTTTTCTCTCTAAAAGGGTAAGTTATCTATATACAACACCTAATATCTAATTTAGTTGCATATAACCATCTCTCCTGGTTTCATACAATTTATCTTGTCCTTTCTATTTGTTTTCACTTCATTCTTCCTACAAGGAAGCTCTATCAACCTAGATGGAAGTGAACTATTGAAGATGAGATTCAAGAACTAGATTCCAACAAAATTAGTAAGTTAATTGTGTCATCCCTAAAAAAAGATATTTATTGGATGTTCTTGGTTTATACAGTCAAGCAAAATCTAATGGGTGAGCTGATAGAAAAATATGAAGATTATATATAAAGCTAAATTCTACTCGGTAAAATATAGAGTCAAGCAAAATCCTATACAGTGAACTGGCTGATGGTAAGTAGACTGAAGAAATCTGATAGAAGCATAGAACTGTTGCTCAAGAGAGAGTCAATAAAAATATGCAGACTGAAGAAATAGATTTTTCTTCAAGTAGTGTCCTCGAGCCTCGTTTGACAAGTTCAGTAGCATGGTTGTCTCACATTGGATGTTGAACCCACGATGATCAGTCAGAAAGAAAACTGAGCATTATCATCATTTTGGTTGTCTACAACACTGAAAAGGATATCCAAATACCGCAAAGGTCATAGGATCGAGAAGTAGATGTAAGATGCCTATTATTGTTATTTTCAAATATGTTCAAACACCACTTGTACAAACATTCTTCAACCAAAAACTTAGGTCAAACCCAAATAAGTTTTCAAGATAAAGTAGCTAACTCGAAAGAAGGAATCGACCTACCACTATGTAAGTACATGTTGGATTTCCTAATCGACATAAAAAATCTAGAAGCCAAACCCAATGACAGTCCTAAGGATCCCAATACTTTAAACATATTATCTAACTATCACTAACCTTGACATGTCATACGTTGTTATGTGGCTAGTCAATTCATGCATTCACCTAAATTTGTTATATGGAAGCTGTGGTTAGAATTTTTAAGTACAAAGTTTACCACCTAAAGGTTTTTACAAAGCAAATGGCCATTTAAGGATTAAAGGGTATGTGCAAGTTGGACAAGTTATCCTTCAAGTAGACGATCTAATATAGGGGGAATTCAACTTTTGGAAGTGCGACTCTCTGTTTCTGATCGGTTTGAATTTTGAAAGTGAAAATTTGGTCACTAGAAAGAGTAAGAACTTGTTTGGGACGTGTGAAATATAACACATGATCCTCGCTTTCTCTCAATTTTCTCTTCTACTCTCTTTGCAAGATTTCTAATTTCATTTTGCAATTTAAATGCAAAATGAAAAAGGTACTGCACCTACAGTTAACATCAAGGTAGTATCAAAATATTGAGAAAATCATAAGTCAATTCACATGAAGTGGATAATTTTTCTAATATAAATTAATTGACTAGTCAAAAGTAAGAGATAAATCAGTGAGCTACAGAAAAATAGAATCCTAGTTCAAGAGACCTGCTGACGCATTTCTGTTACTGAAAGTGATCCAAGTATTCCTCGATCTCGACAAGCTTGACGAAGCTCAGCTTCTGAAAGGGACTCCACACCTTCTGCTTGAATCATCTTATCATCATTCTTGATCCTAACAAGAAGACACTTAGCAGTTCATAATGAATCATACTACAAAAATTAATATGATGCTTTAGATAAAAGAGAACCAAAAATAAAAATAAAATGAAAGCTAACAATGCAGTCAGTGATTTTTTATTGGTGATAAAATGAACTATTGAAAAAGAAAAGGAAAATACGCGATTGGCTAAAAAGACCATCCATAACTAGATAGTTTATTCCCCCGTTCGCTCCCACCAAGTATCAATGCACAAAAGCCAAAAACTTCTACTAATATATGTAAAATGATAAAGGAGATCTTCTAGTTTTCAAGGGGAATTCAATTTCTAATTAACTCTCACTGAACAAGGTAGCTATCTCTAGAACTTTAAACCATTTTCCCACTCCCATTATGCTCAACCTTTTCAGGCACGGAAGGGTTCTTCGATGCCAACAGAGGTCACTTTTATTACATGGATGGCCTGTGCTCAACAAGACCTTGATGGTGGAAAACTTAATCAAATGGGCATTGCATTTCCTATAGACGTCAGACGTGTTATGTCTAAAGAAGAGAGAGCGAGAAACAAAGCGTCGTTCATACTCCAGTGCTCTTGGAGTTGCAGGTGACCTTTTTCATCACATTGGTATTTGTTGGACTGTGACGCATAGCACCTTAGTTTTGTTTGTAGGTTGGTACTACTATAACACCATTCTAGCAAAAGCTCTTAGTTTATGGAATCTCCTCCCTTTTTGCAATATGTTCGGCTATGTGGAAGAGAGGAACAGGAACAAGTAACACTTAAAAAAGCATTAGTCTCTTATTGGGTCTCCCAATTGCAAAGCAAAAAGGTCTTCGTGTCCACTCAATTCCCCTTCCATAAAGACAGGTCCTTGAATAATGGTTTGCTGTGTATTTAAAATGCACTTGTGTACTTCATCAAAAAAAAAAAATGCATTTGTGTATGATACATAACTCAGCAAATGCCTCGCTGAGACATTGTGAACAACCAGGCCAGTGCCTCCTCCCCCTCCCCATGAGGTGTCATTGCCACTTGTCTACCATGCAGGAACTATTGAACTGCCACATGGTCACCGTATGATGTTTCACATGGATGTGCATGGCCATCGCCTGTCTACATATCTGTTATCTATCCATCATGTGGATACTATCTGGTTGTCATCTGGCTCTGGTTGCCTTCTTCCAACACCATCTATCCACAACATATATGCTCTAGGGCTACTACCTGGAACCACTTGTCTGCCATGCAAATGTCGCCAGCCACCACATGGGTGCCCCTCACTGCCACGTGACACTGTCAATCTGTTACACAGACGCTTATTTGTTCACCACATCAATGCCACATAAGCATGACCTTCAAAAATCGCCCTGAGCCTGAGTTAGCAGTTAGCACAACCTTGGAAAAACTAAGGCATTAAGCAGGCCACAAACATGGGGATGACAGGAGGAGGGCACCCTCCCAGAGGGTATCGCACTCATGTTAGCTGCATGCTTGGGATCCATTCTGAACGGAATATAGGGTTTCAATATATCACAACATGCATTGCTCCGTGCCTGCAATATGCAGCGAAGAGCCAACATGTTGTTCTCCTGATGCATTATCTAACTATGGAGGGTCAAACACCTATATAGAGGACAGATGTTGGTTGATGCACGGCATGTTTTCATCTTCTACAGGTAGGCACTAAACGAACATAAGTAATGAAATATGCTTTGAAATCTAGAGGACAAGATGTTGGTAACCAAATGTTTCAAGCTTGACAGTTGGAATGACCTAGTAAGGGAACAAAATGTTCCATCATAGGATGCAAACCATACAGTTACACTAAAAACTAATTTCAATTTCACCAATTGCAATATGGACCTAAGGGATTAGGTGTTCCAACATGGATGTCATGCCTGCACATAGATTTTATCACTTCAAGTCTTCCCAAACAAACAGAATATAAAATCAAAAAATTAAACCATAAAAATGGAATAGCAATAAGAAATTTTTTAACATAGCTGAGTCAGGACTCGGGAGAAATAGTTGTAGGAAATACATAACTCCGACGAACTCTCTGGAAAGCATATGTTATGAAATGATTTCTACAATTCTGTATACCAAAACCATAATAGTTCTCAAATTCAAAATAGAAAATAAAAAGGAAAAATACATAAATCTTACTGTTGGAGTCTTTTCCGAAGCATGTAACGTAAATATGCATCTGTTCCATAAGGGCTAATTCCCATATATTTGCACATATTAACTAACCGAGGCCTGCAAGCAACAAAACATCAAAATGAACACAAGCAAAAGAGAATTGCAGTTAAAAAAAAAAAAAAAATCACAATACGCAATAATGCTTCAAATACAAACTGAATTGGTACACAAATTAATTTAACAAGATAATTCTAACCTGCTAATATTGTCAAGGGTAAGCTCATCGTTAAACAACTTAGCAAAGCCTAAAATCTCCTCATTAGAAACACGGGCACCAGTCCTCACCTATTTAAACATACCAGTAAATGTACAATTTACAATCATGATAACCATTATAGAAATAAAACCCCAAAGTGGAAAACGAAGAGGGGAAACTATGTACCTTGTTCAAAAATTCATCTAAATCTTCTGCTGTCTTCTTAATTTCACCAATTCGTGAGTTTTGAACTTCCTTCGCCATTTCTTTGACTGTGTCCTGTAGAAACTTTGCATATTCTATTCTTGCTTTTAGCCTCCTTTTCAATGCTTCCTAGAAGATGAGCATATGAAGTGAGACACGTTTTGCTCAAGAAAGAGAGCTATACAAGATCCAGACGATAAACACACTGACTAATTTAAGCAGGTCAAGTACCAATTTCAGATACTGCTGAACTAAAGCATTCCAGTGACCCAGATTCATTTCCTCATTCCCTTTCCATACTTAAAGATATTAATCAATAGTTACTATGGATATGAGTGATACATAGCAGATATGTATATTACACGTCTTCTATTGTCCATTGCTATTAAAACAAAACACTAGTAATGACATATGATGTTGAAACTACTTCTCACAGTTCATAGAATCTAACACTCCATACAAACATCGAAACTAAGCCCCGACCAATGCAACATCCCACTTGAGGATAGAAAGACGAACGAGTATAAATTTCAAAACAAACCAACTGGGAAGGTTAAACACAGTTCTTTTGTTTGCAGGTATATAGCAGCTATGGAAAGAGCAGAAAGAAGAGTCCTTGATGAGAAGGATCGCTGGAAATGCTAGTGCTCAATGTGAAGGCCTCGATATTCCATTGCCTGAATGGATCGTTTTGGGGTGTGAAATTTGAAAATCTTGTCTTTTCCTCGGAATCTTTGTTGGTTTGAGTATGGGTCTTTTGTATTAGTGTGGGTGGGTGTTGGCTTAAAGGCCCCTGCCGGAGCCGGAACTTTTTAGCCAACCAGGTGACAAATTGTAGATTGTTTTTCCTGTTTTTTTTTCTCTTTTCTCCATGTATTATTTGCCGTCAAACTCTTTGACATAAATTTTGTTGGAAATATTGTAGGAACAGTAAAGAAAACTTGAACGATTCAAGAACTCCAAGGCACGTAAACGCTGTCTTTCAAACAATATTTCACCCCTATAATTGCACCAGGGTATACGAAATATGTTTTCAGGATACAATGGAGTCTAACCGTAGGATTTGTGAGTTCGAATGTGCAAGATTCGATCACAACTCANAAAAAAAGGTGAAACACAGTTCATTCTGAACAAGAGCAACAATTGAGAAAACAACTATGAGAATTACGGACCTGTTCTTTCATCTTGTCCTGGAAAGTAGATGGCAACATATTGGGAAACAGTTTAAGGAAAACAGGAAGCAAGAACTCCATGAATGGAACTATGATAAAAACTGCAACAGGAACTAATCTAAAAATATCAGCTGTTGTTCTCGTCAATTGTTGTCTCTCTCTCCTAGATAAACTCTTTCCACCTGCAAGTTTTAACAATAATCTTGACGAAATCCTCATATCCGCCCACAGAAGTTTCAAGCCTAACCAATAATGCTGCATAGTTTCCTTAAATTCATCCTTCCAATGAACTAATTTTTTCGCCCAATCTTCCCTACTCATAGAAGCAACCACTCTCAGTGCAGGACCAATCCCTAAAATCTTAGCCCATAATCTCTGTATAGTAGATTTTTCTTTATCAATCTTTTGAGCTTCTTGTAATAGTTTTGCTTTAGCTTTAGCTTTAGCTGAACTTAAACCTTCAACTGCTTGATCACAATCCTCTGGAGATGTTTCCTTTATCTGGTTTTTAACCATTTCTTTTTCATCACCATCTTTACCATCCGATTCAGGTTGAGGTGCCCTAGCCGTGGCTGTATAAGTATATCGAAAGGATTGCTTATACATCGAACGAATTCCAAAATAATGAGAATCACATAAAGATACTGATTCTCCATTTTTCCAACCAGATATAGGAATTCCGTAAGCATTACGAGATTGAAATGTAAATGGATATTGTTTAGCTACTGAAACTACATCATCGGAAGAAGAATGATCGGAAACGAAAGATGATGATCCACCATGAAGGAAACTAGAAGAAACTTGAATTGATCGAATGTTGTTCACATTGAGGTAATCGAAGATGAACTTCTTTCTTCTGAGAATTGCTCTGGAAGCCATTAATGAAATTCTTACTTTCTCTCTCTACAGAGAGAACTATGGTCATATCTTTGATTCTGTAAACCAGAATCAAAAACAGTTTTTCAGATGAGATAAAAATTTAATTCCAAGTTTGAAAACCAAAATGGAAACCCTAACAGACAGGTCGTCTAGAGCGAGAGAGAGAGGAGAGAAGAAAGTGAGCAGCTGCAGCAATGACAGTAGTAGTCGCCCAAAAACCCAGGAAGAAATGAGAGAGGTTTCTAGAAAAGATAATTTTGTTACCTCTGGAGGATAGAGAATTCGCTGCGTAGATATCATACAACCTTGGTATGATAATTTTGTTACTTCATTTCCTGTGGATCCCACAGTTACTTTTTACACAAGAAAGAACTAGAATTGATTATCCCTGTTCTGTTTTCTCCTATTTGAGAACCATAATTAAGGGAAATTCAAGTTCTCATTTATCACATGTTGGCATCCAATTGAAGCAGAACCGAACCGATGGCATTCCAAACGGGCTAAACCTCTGTTTGATAGCATTTGAATTCCATGGAAATGGGTTACTTCCACGGAAACAATACAAATTCAGCTATTTGTTTGCATTTTTAATTCCACAGAAATAGGGGCCCAGTTACTTAAAAGTGTGGTTAATAGTTAGTTTTTAATGTAATTCCATTGAATAGGCTTCCTTGGACCCCCAAAGAATTAATTCCTCGGAAGTGGAGGAAATGAACCTATTTCCGCGGAACACATTTCCTTGCTATCAAACACAGCCAGTAATGAGGTTGTAAAAATCCTAAAAGGTGACGCCTACACTTCAGCTTCCTGTCACAAATCTATCTGGATGTGACATAAGAGCATTCAAAGTGGTTAGTTGTTGAGGAAAATGAATAAATTTAAAGAAAAAGTTGCCCAGTAGAAGGAAGGTAAAATGAGTTTTAGCTTACGAGAAAGAGATTCGAAAGGTAAATTTAACAGTCTGGATAGGAATCTGAAAAAAATTTACGGGACAGGATGCAGGCTCACCGCCTCCTACTGGGCAGGGTCACAAGTGATTGCCGGCAATTTTTTTTTTAATTAAAAATATGTTGGGTGGGGTGGAAGCACACCACCTAGTGTTGGGCGGGTGTGCAAAGTGTTTGCCCCCGACACACACACTATTTTTTTAATCCTAACCCTCGCTTTTTTTTCAAAATTTACTATATGTCCCCATTGTTTATTATATTTTTTGCAAATTTGTTTAAATGGCACTGATGTGGAACTCATTCCTTAAAACTAAAAAGTAGTAAGACAAAATGTATTTTACCTTACCACTAGTGTGGATGGTCTAAGAGAATAGTCCCACATCAAATAGAAAAGGGGAGGTGTATCCGTGAAGTTACCCAAAGGAAGTTAGGGATGAGTATGCAGAGTGACCTGTCTGCAACGAGAGCGTTGCAAAATTCAGATGGGAGAGAATGTCACGAATGGGGATGTGACATAGGGATTCATAGTCCTACATCGGATAGAAAAAGGGGGGTGGGGGTGTCTTGGGATTTAAATATGTTTAGGTTTACTTCTATCTAACTGGCTAGTCTTTTGGGTTGGAAGCCCGAATCCATGATATTCCGCTCCCCAACTCCACGCTCCCGCATATCTCTAGAGTTTGAGACATTTTAAACAAGACACTCCGACCTTCCCACTTTTAATTTTTGAAACGTGCATGCTAGCTGCCCCACAAACTGCAGATGTACCCTGTAAAATAAAAATCTATTTTACCTTTAATTTTCTACCTAATAGTTGATAGGATTAGAAGTTTTTAAATATGATAATTTTTTATGATGATTATCTACATAGTCAAATGAATATCTTCATCAAAGTTCAATCAATCCCTTCTCAAATGGTAATTGTAGAGATAGAGTGGAGAAGTCATCAAATGATCCATGTATTATTCATGGGAACCATATTAGATGATTCAAGAGCTAATTTTTTGGTAAAGATATTCTACTCATAAGAGAGATCATCACATCTGAAAAAACACAGCCTGTTCTAATGCTTTTAACTTTTAAACCCTCAAATCAACCCTTAAAAATTTGATAATTTTTAGGCATTTTTTTTTTCAGCTCGAATAGGCCATAAGTTTTAAAATGAGTTAATTTTGATAGATCCCTTCTCAAGGCTTAGAATCCTATTTTTCATTCATCAACATAAAATTGAATCTACCAGAATTGACAAGAATCCAACAATACATGACGGAAGACCACCAAATCCGCAACAGAACTCCTTGCGGCAAACGCTGCAAACTCTATATTATTAAACAAAGGATTGACATAAACAAAAGGGAAATCAGTGAAATGAACCAAATGATTAAACTATATTAAGTTAGTATTGATTATTGATTAGTTTTGTTTTAAGAATTGTTTAATTCTTATACTTAATCGTATCACTTTTTTTATTCCTATAATCTTACTAAATCAAATTATTTTTAGATTCAAATTGTTTTATTTTATCATTTTATGAACATGTCTACAATTTGATCAGACGACAGAGGAAAGCCTCCAAATTTGACCAGATTTATACAAGTTACGAACAGTCAGAAGTTCAATCTAGAAGGTGTTCATTCAATTCTCAAAAGCCCCCCACCTAAAGGGGATAAAAAAAATAGAGATGGGATATGATTACACCCCAATCTTTATTCTTACACTTTATTTATATTTAATATTGAAATCTTATTGAAATAATTCAAAGAATTGGCTTTGTGCAAGGATAATCTCCTCATCATTTAAATTATCCTCGGCAAATACCATTGCTTGAAATTTAGAATTCCTTGTTTCTTAATAACTTTGATAAAATTTAGCTTTTCGACTATTTACAACTTTATTAATTTTCTTTAAATAACTGTCCAAGAGTCTTTGATGAGGACAATAATGAAAATGGTAATAAAGATAATTTTTGGAAACAAAAATAAATAAATAAAAAATTGACTGGCGTGGTGTATCTTGACAATTTTAATTTTTTTAAAAAAATTACATTTGTGTCCTACAAACCTTTTTTTGAAACCTCTTTTTCATAAATTACTTTTGTTTCCCATGGATCCTTTTTGTGTCCCTGGTGATGGGCGTGGTGCTTCCTCCATGCTCCAACATTTTTTGTTAAAAAAAAATTAAATAATTTTTTCAGACGTAGAGTTTGGTCCACACCTATTGTTGGGCGTGTACCTTACTCCACGCCTCATGTCAAGTGCAATCCCAGTACCTTGCGCAGCTAAAAAATCTCTAAATTATTTGAAGAAATGTAAATATAGCGTACCATGTTCTCTCGTAAGCAAAAATACATATTATACCTTACCCACTACGTAACTCTCCTAAGGTAAAATCCATAAAAATATAACCGTTGTGGATACTCTAAGTAGACCATTGTGAATCCATGCTTTATAGTGTTAAGACTTGAGAGTATTATATACGAATAAGTCCTCACACGCGTTGACTTGGCAACCTTAGCAAATGAACTTTACTCATATGCATGCACTACACGCATATGAGTTAACAACTCTATCTTTCAATGATCATCAAATTTTAACACACATAATGAGGAGATCATCACCACAAAAATTAAGCCCTTAGATCATCTCTACTTAGGCCTACAAATAGATATAAGTAAGGTGTAAGAATAAAGTGGATATTAGGTGGGCCCACTTCGAGATGATCTATGGGCTAATGTGATCTAAACGATGATGAGATCTTCATCACAAAAAAATTCATCCTTGGATCATCTCTACATCTGCCCACAAGCAAGTGTAAGTGGAACATGTAATGTAATAATTAGGTGTGGGTCCACATAGAGATGACTATGATCCAAACGTTAAAATAATCGTAGTCATGAGTTGTTGTTCGCGCCAGAGATGGAGGAGGAGAGGTTATCAAGTGGGTTGGCATAGGGAGAGGGAAAGAAAAGCTGTCAACTATTATGTACGAACACTTTACTTGGGTTAATGTGTCTTGTTGGACGCTTGTTAGACACGCGGACACATGGTGGACCCTTTTATTATATGGCTCGTGTGATTTTTGTTGCGAATATGTTCTAAAAATAGACAAAAACATAGCATATGCATATTTTTTGCCATACTCTCTTACCAAAACCCCTTAATGCGAGAAATTTACATTAAAATTTTAATATAAACATATATTATTTAATTGCTTATCGTTGTCATGTCCATGTTCTACTTTTTAGAGATTTGGTTTGATGCCGTATCCGTATCAGGTTATATCCGTGTCTCGTGTCTGTACTTCTTAAGCTGTTCGAATGGGTTTTTTTATAGGGACAAAACAATCTTTTAAGAGAGTAGTTTTGGAAATGCAAAAATATATATTGATAGTACTACAACTTTTTAGCCATCTCAAAGCCGATTGTAGCAATTTTTAAATAGTAAAGATTTGCCATCAATTTTCTGTAGGTGTTACACGGAGACGATCCTAAGATATGTTTTTTTTTCTCTTTCTTTTTTTTAAAGACAATTTCTTTATTCTATGGATCACAACCAAATGGAATCTAAGAGCATTTCCAATTATCTTGTTCTTCGTATGTGGCATGTTGCTCAAGACATTGTCTTACTCATATGGCAATAATAATTTTACAACCTCACATTTTACAACAATTTTTTTTAATGCTTCTCTATTAATGTAGATTCTTATTTCCAATTTCCGGTGAAATCCGTAGAAAAATCGAAAGAATGGTTCCAATCTTCGTCTTGTTATCAATTTTTAGTTCGGTCCTACAGAGTTGACATAACTGCTAAAATACAAAAAATTATAGTCAGGTCCTACTGTTAATTGATAATTAGTATTTTTGTCCTAGTAATGGCAGAGGCTTTTGCTGGTGTTTTTTATGCTTACCTCGAAATTCCATTTCAGGTGGGAGCTAGATCCAGTGGCCATTTCAGAATCTGGGTGTGTACGTAGTAGGTACTACTGTAAGGTGGAAGGGTAGAAAAATAGAGGTGACTGAAGAAGAGGATGGGGAATAATGGCGAACTGGGTTTTATAGAGATTTAGTCCAATGGCTAATTAAGTCACTACCATTGATCGTAGATTAGTCCTAGCTGTTGGATTAAACTTTAGAGAAGTCACATAACTTCTAACATGTTCCTCAATGTCACGTGATGGACGAAACTCTAAACCCGTTACTTAATTTTTCGATTTATTAAATAAAATAATTATTCAACAGATTTTAGAAGGCCAATTGAGTCAACAGTCATCTCAAGACCCAGACTCTAACTTGGACATATCCAAGACCCTGAGACTAATATCCAACTATTTCTGGACCCTTTATTTTAAAGTAAATAATGCAGTAAAAAGTAAATATATTAATTAGTTACTAAATATATATATACATCACTTTTGAATAGTATCATGGAGCTTGCATGAAGATAAACTAAGGGATGATTTTGAATGAGGATATTTGTCCTTACCATGTAGATCATCCTCATTGAAAATCAGTTCATTCTAAAAAATTTAACCTTATCATTTGGTGATTTTAAAGCTTGTAACTAAGGGATTATTTTGAATGAGGATGTTTGTCCGTTAAAGAAATCCAAAAACCTAAAAAAAAATTGAAATATGAGTGATATACCCTTGCATGGGAAAAAAAATAACAGGGAGGACAAGCTTATTATTTATGCACGGATAGTCCTCGGCGCACGTTAGCTCAATAAAAAAGACGAAAAAACCATCTGTTGCATGATGGCGGTGCACGTTAGCAAACTCCATTTAATGAACTTTAATATAAAAAAGGGCCATAACTTTAAAATATAAATCAGATTTGAACACAATTTATACCGTCGGAAAGCATTTTTCAAGATCTTTAAAAAAGATTAAACATGAATACCAAACTCAAAAAAAAAACTAAAAAAACTTATTTACGAAGCTATAAAAACTCAAATTGTATGCAAACTATAATTTGCATACTACAAATTTATGCATATGCGAATTTTTTTTTAAAAAAAATCTATCCACGAAGCAACAAAACCCAGATTGTATACAAATTATAATTTGCATACTGAAAATTTTAATTCGTATATAGTTAATTTTTTTTTAAAAAAATCATTCACGAAACTATAAAACCCAGATTGTATGCAAACTATAATTTGCATATAGTTAAATTTTTTTTAAAAAAAACCTCATTCACAAAGCGAATGCAAAAAATGCATGAAAATATACTATGCATGCATAGTATGGGTTATAATTTGCATTACCGCAAGTAGTTATGGGTCTCCATAGTCTAATTATGAAGATTTTGTTTTTTGAATTTGGTATTGTTAACTGATCTCATTTTAAAGATCTTGAAAAATTCTTTCCAAAAATATAAATTTGGCCAAAATCTAAATTATAGATTAAAAGTTATAGCATTTTAAATTTTAAAAGATATTATTTTCTCTCTCTGCCATGTCATCGATCTCTACAAGAAAAAATAGTTAGAAGTCTACGTTTTTAGCAATGGGAAGGGTAGTCTAGGTACCAAAATTTTACAGTTTTAAAATAAAAGAAGGAACGAACGACTTTGCTTATAAAACGCTAAAAAGTAGGGATTAGGCTTTCAAAACATAAAGTATTTGTCCTCTCCTTGAAACCGTTATAAATTGAGGGTTTTCAGCCTAATATTGTGAAAAAAAAAACAAAATTTAGAAAAAAAATAAAAAAACTCAAAAAATCCGAAAAACCGATGTTGTGGTTTTGGTTCTCCAAAAAAAAAGCCATCATAGTTTAGTATGATTTTGGACTTTCTAGAAAAATTTATAGTTTGGTTGTGGGTTTGACAAAACACCCAACCAAATCAAACCGTGTAATGTGATCTAATGTTGGTTTTATTACCTATGATGCAAAATTTTGACAGAGTTCCCTTTGTTTGATGGCAATGTGGTCATTTAGAAATCCCCCGGCAACCCCACTTTACCCTCTCACACGCGTTACTTTGACAAACTGCGCATATATAAGTTGGTAAACCCTTTGGCAAACCCACCCTTCACCACCACTTCCAAAAACACCTAATTTTGATCTACATGAAGACGAAACCATCACCACAAAACTATGATCCGATGTGATCTAAATGATGAGAAGATCATCATAACGAAAATCAGCCCTTACATCCACTCCATGTGACCCAATTAGCAAGTGTAAATCAAATGTAAATAAAAAATGTAATAAGACACATCCGTTATGGCTCAAATTGAGCCGCATAGTAGTCGTGTCCAAGCCCATGAGTAAAAATTAGCAATTGTATCATATCTAAATAGACCCTAGAACAGGTGTAAGTGGAGTGTAAAGTTGAGGTGAATTATATAATTAACTAAAGGATGTTATTGGTATTTTCAAAAAGAGTGACATGATCCATGGAGTACAAAAGGGGCGGCGTAATTGAAGCCCCATATAATTAACTTGCCCCCCTCACACGCGTTATTATGTAGCGTGTTATTTGGTTAACCCTTTTACAAACTCACTTTGCCCCCTCACGCGTTCTACACGCATGTGAGTTGGCAAATTATGCATCATGTTATTTAGTCAACGCCTTCACAAACTTACTTTTCCTCTTCACGCGCGATGCGAGCTAACAAACTATGCAGTGCGTGATTTAGCAAATTTCCCTGCAAATCCATGTTGTACGTGTGATTTGGCAAACCTACCCCTTACACCACCGCCTAAGATATATCATCACTACAAAAAAAAATAATAAGTCCTCGGATCATCTTTATAAGGGGGCACAAACAGGTGTAAGTAAATGTAAGAATAAAATGGGTATTATGTAGGTCCACTTAGTGATGATGTATAGACTGATATGATCTCGACGTTGAGGAGCTCATCGTTAATAAAATCCAGCCATTGGATCAACTGCATACGATCCCACTAGCAAGTGAAAACCAAGTGATAATGTTACGGGACATATCTAATATTTTTTAAAAAGGTGTAAGAAGAAGAAAAAAAATGCTCGTTGAAGTCATACAAAGTTTCATCGAGCCACACTATTGGCTCGAGCATCTTTATATAATTTATTTATATTTAGATAGATAAATGTCATTATAACTATAGAAAACAGTTGCATGTGATGGCCACAGAAGCGGTTCAGAGAAAAGATAAGTGTTTAGTTGTTAAAAGGGGAAAAAGTAACGTAATATGAGTGAGATACCAAAAAATAATACAAAGAGGACAAGCTTTTTTTTTTTTTTGTACGCACATTCCTCAGCGCACGTTAGCGCAATGCAAAAAGATAGAAAAACTCTCTTAATGAAATAAGCTTCGGTGCACATTACTAAATACTTTTAATTAATTTTAACATAAAAATGGCCATAAAATTTCAAATTATAAATTAGATTTAGATAAAATTTATATCGTTGGAAAGCATTTTTCAAGATCTTTAAAACGAGATCAGACATGAATACTAATTTAAAAAAAAAAACCCACTCATAAAGCTATAAACATAGATTGTATGTAAATTTTAATTTACATACAACTAATTTTCAAAATATCAATCGAATTTGAACCAAATTTATATTGTTGGAAAGCATTTTTCAAGAACTTTAAAATGAGATCAAACATCAATACCAAATTAAAAAAAAATCCCTTTAACAAAGCGAATGCAAAATTTGCATAAAAATAGACTAAGCAAACTATAACTTACATATATGCAAATGCAAGTTATAATTTGCATCATCGCAAGCAATTTTAAATTTCTATAGTCGCGTTACGAAGTTTTTTTTTTTTTTTAAATTTGATATTTTTGTCTGATCTCATTATGAATATCTTGAAAAATGCTTTCCAAAAATATAAATTTGGTCAAATCCGATTTGTAGATTAAAAGTTATTGAATTTTGAAATCTCCATAAACAAAAAACAATTGGAGTCCATGCTTGTAGGATCCGTAAAAAAAACTTTTAGCCTTCAACCGCGAGCGACCGAAGAAAAAATGGTTTCTCGTATTCCTAACTGGAGGATTGAATTGTCTAACGTACATATGGAGTCGCCACCTGATTAACTTGGGAATCATGACCCGATTTTAGAAAATCATTTTATTTTGATAGAAAACTTGGCGATCTTCCAACTAGTCTAGTCTGCGTAGAGAAATTCTTAGTAAGGGAATCTTCCAACTAGTCTGGTACGGGTCGAGAAGGTGTTAGGCACCCGACAACCGTCCGATTATAAAATCGGCCTCTATTTCATGACTAAGGGTATTTGGATGGAATCTTATGATCAAAATTAATTAAATTACATTAACAAAGAATATGTAGAGGAAAAAGTAAGTCTGGCCCTCTTCTAATCTTATGTTTCATGCAACTGAGGTTTTGAGGCGAAAAGTAAATATATACAGTGCCACATACAAATCCGTTATGTATGTGACCAAGCAAATTGACACATGAACTCCGTTGTCAAGTTCAAAAGCTCATAGGGTGTGCTCCGTTGACACCCTATGAACAAACAAAATCTTAGGTGGACTTCGTTGCCACCTAGGACTGATACGTGTAAATAAACCTCATTGCCATTTATGACCGTATGAAGACCGTAGAATCCATTACCACAGACTTTGAGGAAATGCACGGAGACTTCCTTGATACGTGCAGAACAACTATGTATTTGTGTGGGAACTTCATTGTTACACACGTGCCGACATCCATATTGTACAAGTCTTTCTTTGGCTTGTACTCCGTAAAGTGATACGTGTAAATCTATTATACATGTAACATATATCATTTTCAATTTTGAAAACAGATGACACATGCAAATCCGTTATGCACGTGACCCAAAGGGGTTTTCATGGTGAGACATACAAATCTGTTATGTACGTAACATCATAATGCTTTTTCTTTGCAAAACATGTGTAATATGATTTAGGGAAGATCTAAAAATTCAAATATGTTAAGAATTTCTAATCTCTAGCATTAAGCATAATCTTTATGTGACATGCTTTAGGGAAGATCTAGAAATCTTAGCTTTTTAAGAGTTTCTAATCCCTAGCATTAAACATGATCCAAATTCTAATGTAAATGCCTTGATTAATAGAAAATTTTGTTCTTTTTCTTTGTTTGAGAATACTTGATTATCGCAAAATTGAGATTATTCTAAGAAGATACCCAGCTGATCAAGGAAATATGACCATTGACATATGTGGCAGCGCAAGCACGTATGCCCTTTTAAAAGCCGGTCTTTGGCAGTCTTCCTTGATCATTTTAGGCACATTCCTAACTTAACCCCGGAATTAACACACAACCCTAGCTTCTAATGCAACCATATACTAGAAACAAGTAAATTCTAACCTTAGATTCATCTAATTCTAGAAAAGGTTAACCTATTTTTATTTGTTGGGTGTGAAGTTTGCAAACCCAAAGAGAATGGAGTGGGCCAAGACAAAGGTATGTTAATTTAGGAGCCCAAAAGATGAAGTAGGTAGAGGAACTCATGAAGAGATGAGTTTATAACCCACAAAATGAGCCTAACACTTAACTAAGTGTATAATGGGCTTAAGAAACTTAAGATGGAATGGGCCCGTAAACCCAATGGATGGGTTAATGAACCTAGCACTTAACTAAATGTATAATGGGCTTAAGAAACTTAAGATGGAATGGGCCTGTAAGCCTAATGGATGGGTTAATGAACCTAACACTTAACTAAATGTATAATGGGCTTAAGAAACTTAAGATGGAATGGGCCCGTAAGCCCAATGGATGGATTAATGATCCCAAAAATCTTAAGGCTTATCTGGTGATTTATTAGATTTTTAGGGTTATAAAAGTAAAATGATAATTCTCTACATCACAAATATAACTCTAACCTTAGTTTTTACATCTTGACACATCAAAATTAGTACACATATGTACAACCAATAATTTTCTAAAAGTAAAAGCAAACCCTAATCAAGTTTTAATTAAAAATGAATGGTTAAAATATTTAATATTGAAATGAATCAATAATTCATCACGATCCCATTCAACATCACGTTATTTTACTTTATTAAAAAATTCTTTCACATTTAAGATGTACCATCACATACATGATGATGTCCATTATACATGCATCATTAAAATATATCATCAGATACATCGATGACAATTTAATTCATTTTCAAAAGGTTTGACCTGAATAATGGACAAAACAGCCGGCTCACTGAAATTTTTGGGCAAAAATGTGGACTGCCGTTGTTGCCGTCGATCTTGACCTGAAAGAGAAGATCGAGAACGAGAGGAGAAGAGAGATAGAAANTTATATATTATAACTTTACTTTACTTTATAATTTATCTTTATTTTATATATATATATATATATAATATAATAAATTTTGGTAACAACCATAAGTTTTTATTATTATTATTATTTTTTATTATTTTATTATTTTATTATTAAAATGAGTGGTTCTTTAAATTGGTTCTAAATTTGGTCCAAATCTGATTTTCATCTTGGTTTCCATTCAAATCTTGGATTTTGAACAAATTAGGATCGAATGTTGGTTGATTTGGATTAAATTTGTTCCACAGTTTGTACGTATCTCGAGGAATACAATTTGGGTGTGAACACTTACAATACACTTCACATTTTAGGTGTTTTAACATTTGGAGGCAGAATTTGGTGTCTACAATACTTTTAACAAAGAGAATGGTAGTTTAGGTACTAAAACTTTGCAGTTTAAGGGCAGGGCCAGTGGAAGCCCTTGTACCCCAAACCCAACTAAAATCCAAGGCCAGTGGAAGCCCTTGTGCATCAGAACCTCTAGTTTAGCCCTTAGTTTGAAGTTGCTCTAAGGGTTTAGGAGTATTTGTGCAAGTGTTCTGCGACGAGAGTAATCAATCTTTAAAAAAATCCAAAAAAATAGGGATAGGGAAATCTTCCGCGATGAAAAAAAAATTCCTAAAAAAAAGATTATCGTAGAAGTGTTACACAAGAAGTTTGAAAAATTCCTGAAAAATAGAGTTCACAGAAATCTTCCGCGAGATTTCCTTCAATTCCATCGGCCCTGCTATGGCCTTATACTCTTAACCCACCCAGTGTTTTAAGGGGTTAAGGGTAACCACTGGTCCTGCCCTCAAAAAAAAAAAAAGTAACTAACCATTATGTGTATAAAACGCCTTACAAAACAAAAAATGCTCGTCCTCTCGAAAAAGCACTAAGAAAATGAAGGCTTCATCCAAACATTGTGAAAAAGCAAATAATCATTACTATAGTTAGTTTTAGTTGGAAGAAAATACAATAGATTCCTTAAAAAACAAACAACTTTCCAAAAATGATTGAGATGACAAATTTTACCCGTGTCACAGGAGAAGGCGGGGCAAGCCGGGCGGAGGAGCCTTGATAACACAGAACACATTCCCTTCTTTATTTTACGTTATATAAATTATGAGAACTAGGGGTGCAACTTGGGCGAGCTTAACCCGAAACAGACGGTCTCAACCCGACCTTGAGTTCGGTTCGCGCTTATGATATTAGTACTCGGGTTCGGGCTTGGGCTCCAAAGTATAGGCCCGATTAAAAATTGGGTTGGGCTCGGGTTGATGTCATGGGCTACCCGAGGAACCCAATGCCAACCCTCTCATATACACATTTTATATGTATGATAACACATCCTATCAATACTCTAACCCTAAATTAATATATTCCTCTTTTCTTCTTCGTCACTTCTTCCAACTCAAGTTTTTATGAAACCCTAAAGAGCAGCAACAACGATTATGGTGGTGTAGTCGGTAGTTCGTCTTTTTTCATACGCCATGGATGATGAAGGTTGGTAAGCAAAACCTCCATTGTAAAGAGGCGTCATATATTCTCTCCAGAAACATATTTGTAAAGCATCGAGAAGGAATGGAATTTCTAGGGTTAAGGTGTTTCTTGTTCTTTCTAATTCTATGACTTTCTATATTTTTTAAATGATAGTCTCAAGATTAAATTGGTTATTGAGTTCTAGTAGATAGTAATTTGCTTTTTAATAATCCATATCTTTTTCTTTTGTGGGTTACTACTGGATCTTTCTTTTCTGGATTATTTTTTAAAAACTTTTTTTTCTCTCTCTTTATACATGAATTACAGTCACATAGCTGAGAAGCTTAACAGTTTGGCATCGGTAGAGTGACATTTGAATACGAGGTTCATGATCAAACCCGAATAACTCGAGTTCTTCGTTGGATTCTCCGAGCTCGGGCCTGGGTTAGAAGTTTCAAACCCGAAGTCGGGTTGGGCTCAGGCTCGGGCCTAGAGGTTTTAACTTCGAGTTGGGTTTGGGTTATCTTTCAACCCGCCCAAGTTGCACCCCCAATGAGAACGGATCGGCATACAACCTTATTTGTACATTTTATATGTACAGTGGCATATGGGACCCAAATGAGGTTGATCTAAAAGCTAATATTT
This sequence comes from Macleaya cordata, assembly GCA_002174775.1. Classification (NCBI taxonomy): domain Eukaryota; kingdom Viridiplantae; phylum Streptophyta; class Magnoliopsida; order Ranunculales; family Papaveraceae; genus Macleaya; species Macleaya cordata. The sequence continues at coordinate 230,981 of MVGT01000486.1, read as the reverse complement.
TTTTAAAATGTTCTCTTCACCTTGTAAATCATCCTCACCAAAAATCATCCTATTCCAAAACTGCTAGCCCCATTAAAAGTTGACTTTTTTTTCTGTCATCATTCATTGTTCAAGGTTATTTTTTAATTAACTTCCGATCAATTTTTGATGGGTCTATAAATTTTAAAATGATATAATTTTTGGTAAAGATGTTATACTCATCCTGTAGATGATTCTCACAAAAAACCAGCCATTAGTTCCTTACCATGTGGGCCCCACAACCAATGTAAGAATAATAATGTACATATAACGATGTACAAGGATCCCTTATCAAAATAATTAAGAAATACTAAATATTAGCAATTCATGATTTTAACATGTACACGGATGGGGGCTCATAAATTATATCTTCCTTATCAAAATAATTAAGAAATACTGAATATTAGTAATTCATGATTTTAACATTAACAATTCATGGTCTCAAAATTCAAATAAGTTACTAAACATTAAAAAATAAAGATAAAGTTATAAGCCAAAATAAGGCGATTATAAGCCAAAATAAGGCGACATTTTGGGTGGTAAAACAGAGAGGCGAGGCGGGCATTTTAAAAATTGGAGCCTTTTGGGGCCGGCTGTGGCGAAGAACCGCAGCGGAGCCTTTGACAACATAGATTTAACCTTTTTCATAGGGGCAGGAATAGATACAAGTTACATGACATTCAAATTAATACTAAAAGGTGAGGATAAAAAAGTAAAAAATCATGTTTTGAAATGTTGGCTTAATATATAAGCATTGATATTTAACCCATAGTAATTTCATTAAATGGACATGTATATATAATGAGGTTCAGGTTGTTTCATATAGATTACCTTTATACTAAATTAGTCATTACTTCTAAAGGAACTACATTAACTTCCCAAAGAAAAATAACAGAGAAGATGGATGAGGGTTATCAGCTAAACACAGAAGCATGTTGTTTCATAAGCATGTCCTTTAGAACAGAATTTCATCACACATCATGTACGTTCAACATGAACAGTCCCAACAGCATATAGGATAGCCCAATAACGTGCATGTCTTAGCACATAACTAATGTTTCTCTTTCCTCAAAAAAAAAAAATAAAAAAAAAAGAGGGAAAGAAGAGAATTTTACCAAGTTACCAGTTTCTTCCATGATATCACATTAGCATCGCTCATAAGATTCGGAAATGGCATCTGCAAGAATGATCAAATTTAGGAACGTAAAAAAAAAAACACTGTTAATTTGCAATGAACATCAGCAATACAAAAATGACCAGCTTACCCCAATAGACCCCGGCCATGCCACGGTCTGGGTGTCACATTGAAGTTGATTACTGTACCCTGCCTCAGAACCATTAAGGGTACTTCGCGACCTTGGTTTGACTGAGCTTCAGAAGCAAGCCTTCGTAGCAAATTATCACCAGATTCCACATTACCAAATTTCACTATCTGGTCTCCAAGTTGTAACCCATCCTCTGCTGCTGGAGATGCATCAGCTATTTCATCAACTATTGCAAAAGGCGTGATGACAATCGAATCCATGGATACAACACCAGGCGAGTCTTTGGGAAGAACTCCATGAGAAGTTGCCGGTGTAACAGTATTAGCAAGATACTGGACTTGATTATCTGACAATTCTCCGTTAGCAGGTAAAGGGAAACATGAATTCAGTTTGATGACACAAAAAAATGATCTTTAGAATATCCACATTTGGTAGTTCCAGGTGAATCTGAACGACAAGATTAAAAACCAAAGGTAGAATTTTAATGCTATTATCCACAAGTGAAGAACCTTTCATAAGTTGTTCTTCCAAAGTAAAATATTTCGTCCCGACATTCCCGTAATCTCAAACCACCCAAATTTATGAAATAAGTATTCAATGATTTGAAGAGTTATTTGCAAAACTGTTTAATAGAAATAGCAAAGCCAAGAAGGGATTCTAGGTAGTATAAGACACCGAAATATTATTAACAAACCATAATTAAGCATGTAAGGACAAATAATCGTCAAAACATACTAATCAAGAGCCAGGACAGTGAGGAATTCCGTGAATCGGTGCATTTCTGTCTTTGTCCGTTCCATTTAAAAAAAGGAAGGATCCCAAAGTTGATCTTTCTTTCAGTTGTTTACTGAATTAATGGTGATTCTATCACAATGAAATCTACTGCAAAACATATACTTGCCTTACCAACCACATGTTGTCTAATCAAATCCAACTCTCTCTATACATTCCTAAAATCTGATTCGTGCGGATTCTTGCCCTACTAACTAAGAGATCTTGGTGCAGTTGCCACATATGTAGTTGAGAACAAGGATGTTAAATCGTGAATCGTTTTTGGTTTTTAAAAATCGTATCGTAGAATCAAATCGTGAATCGTAAGATTCATAAAAATTACTAATCATAATTTAAAAATATATATCTAGATATAATAATTTATTATATTTATGAGTTAACTAAAAATAAGTGAAAATACATGAAGTTTTTTGTGTTAGTAAGGGTACAGATATTTCCACCCAACCTTGTTTACCCTTGGGTGGAACTATCCAGTACTAAAGAGATAAAGTCCCCTTCCCGTCATTATCTTGAGCTCCGAGTGCGATCTCAAGTAAGTCTTTTCTCTTCTCTCTTCTCTCTCTCCCTCTCTCTCTCTCTCTTTCCAAATCTTAACCCTAAACCTAGCCCTTTCTTTTTCTCCAAACCCTAACCTTAAACCCCTCTGGCCCTCTCAAAGTTCTGTCTTCTTTTTTTTTTTAACAGTATTGAGGAGGCAGAGTTGTATCGTTCAATTCGATCTGAATCGCACGATTTATGATTTGATAGAACGATTCAGATCATTCACTCTAATTTGCGATTCTTTCTACGATGTGAATCGTTTTATGTACGATATGATTTGAATCGTGCGATTCAAATAATGAATCGTACGATTTTGACATCCTTGGTTGAGAACAATTTTGCAAAAAGAAAATACCCCACTTGTTTTTCAAGAAGAGATAGAAAACATTCTCAATGTCATTTGACTAAATAGTTGCTTCAGTTTCCTACTGCTTGAAGAAACCCTCCACTTCAATTGGTCTTTGTTTTGTAAAAGCAAACATGAGCTAATGATCCCACTATCCCAGTGTTTCAGTAAGATTGCTAATAGCCACCACAAATTCAAGTTGATAATGTTTAGCTTCTTCCTTGGAAAAAGACGGTCAAATGATTCAAATCATGGTCCTTGCAGAGCAGATCATCTATATAAGATAGAAACTCCGAATATTTGATATCTTTCTCTTTAAATGAGACTCTATTCTAGCTAAGGTTTCTTAGGTACATAGAACTATAATCCCTCTTTTATCTGATCCAATTCCCCCACCACCGTGAACCCCAGTTAGATTAAGAATTGATATACTTTTGAAAGTGCAAGTGGCTTATATGGGTCTTATTAGTAATAGTCAGACTACAGACTCAACCACATGATAAATGTGGAGTATAAAGTTATGTTAAATCCAATCACATGACTAACGTTCCTTAGAGCAAATCATATCGGGAGAATAGCCTAGAAAACCAACTGAAAATGGTATTTTACAATTCCTCGGAAAATTACAAGTCATAAACGTAAGCTATGACTTGATTAAAGAACTTGTGTGCCTGAGATCATATTTTGTGTGCCTGTGATCATTTATAGGACGGTAAGACCTGAACTCTTGATAACGAATCAAATACAATCATGGGAACCAAACAAGACTGTAAGTGATACATGTAAATATTCCTTTTTCAGTAGGAAACATTTGACACATATGCTTTACCTGAACTTTTGGGGCCTGCAGATACGTTAGGAGCAAGCCTTGTAGAATGCATAATTTGTAAAGATTTGCTTATTTTGCCTGTGATATCCTCATAATCGTTATGCAGTTCTGCAATAAAATAGTACGTTGTCAATCAAAAAATTACCACTGAACAGAAATAACGCAAATGAAAATAGGCCGCGGATATTGCCACCAACTTTTACTATAGCAACACAACTTTTGGCTGAATTGTACGTCAGTAACCCAGAATAGACAATACAAATTTCATAAAATGAACTGTCGGTAACCTAGAACCGCCAAACCACTTTGTAACTGTGTGGCCGGCTATACATAACCGACAAGCCATTTTGTATTGTCGGTCGTAGGGAACTGGCAATACAAAATTGAGTTGTGTGGCTTTAGTAAAAAGTTGTGTGGAAATATCAGTGGCCATGAAAATAATGCAAATGCAAACTTACCAAAAGAAGATTACATAAGAAATTTTAAAGGATGAAGACTCAGATTTTGGAGAAGCACAAAAAATATTACAATTTGCATCTTGAATTTTTTTATGTTATTTGTGATAGCTCGAGTAAATCGTCACTGTAACTTCTACAGTTTTCCACATACAATAGGAAAATGATGTTTACTGTATTCCAATGAATGAGGTTTACAATAATAAAGTTATGAGAATTTGAACTTTTACTAGGGATAAGTCAAAAGGCAATCTTGTTTCTTTTCTGGAAGCAAATGGTGTTGTATTTTTGTGAAGTAATAAAGTTAATATGGAAGGAAGGCCCTGATAAGTTCTCTGTATTTTCGCTAAACATAAACAATGGGTGGTACTACTCTTCTAACCTCAATTTTATGGCTCAGAAAGTCAAAGTAGGGTTTGCAAGGGTGATAAGTTCCTCGAATCATAATATTTCATATGAATTGAGAAATTTGACTTCCTTAAGGCCTAAGATCAGAGGTTAGCAAGACTGAGACTTAATCGAATGATGTAGTTTACGTGCAGAACACAAACAAGCAACGCAAATGAAATTTAGGAAAAACTTGGATTGAACTACCTGTACCTCTCTCCACAAGCATAAACCTTCGACCTTTCTCTAATCTTCCAAAAGGGAACACCAAAACTGAGATTAAGGGAGATAAACCCGTAGCATACAGACTACCAAAGAGAAAGGACAAGAAGACCCTTATGTGGCCGGTGGCCATTAATAGCGCCTAACGCTTATTCGACTGGGCTTGGGCCTGCGTGTAGGCCCAAATCGATGTCTTCATCAGAGAAGGTTGCTTTTTGGAGTACTTATGATGTGGTTCAGAGGTCCTTCCAAGTAGTTATCCCTTCAGCTTATTCATTGTTAACTTCTATCCTAACATACTAATAACAGTTGTATAACCAATATGAACTGCAACTCACATTTAGATCAGGACCCAACATTATGGAGACCAAGTTCATCCATGCTAGTTCAGTAGTCTCAGCTTAGATTTAAAACCATGTCACTGGATCTCAAAGCAAACTCATCTTCTCTGTATCCTAGTTTTCGATATTTAAGCAAACACCCGTCCAAATTCTGCTGTTTCCTGAACTGTCGTCTCAAGAATTTTGTGGACTTAGTTTTAGCCTTGCTGTGGTGCTACTTTAGGTCTCTTTTTTTTTCCAGCCGTGGTGTTCTTGGGACTCTTACTATGATGGTCATGTTTTTTTTTCTTAACAAGCAGATCGATTTTAACTTTTATTGTCTAATCATAAATAATTGAAGAAAAGGGTGTGAAAAGATTTGCTTTCCCAATAGAACTTTTATTGACTAAGGTATTAGTTTAAGTTATATGGTAACAGTCATCACCTTAAATGGGCCAAATCAGCATAGTTTTTCCCAACTGTCAAGGGCAAATAGAACTGTCTATCCCAAGCCCAAAATGAAGCCAAGGATCAAAATGACTGGCTAGAAATTTATATGTGGTTGTGCAATAACATGGAACCCAACAAAATTTCACATGTATTCATCATATTACAGAAAAATTACTCTGACCCCCTCTTCCTTTGATAAAGGAGACAAATTAGCCCTAGTTGTACCTGCCGCTAGCAATGGTGGACATAGTGATGGTCATGAATGCTGTGGGGTAGATGATTGTGTGGTGGTAGAGATTTAAGGGGATTTCAAGGTCGAGGAAGTGGTTACAGAAAAGGATACTCTGCGACTTTACTTATCATACGACTGAGATTTGTCTAGATCTACACGAAAAAGCTATCTGCAGGAATCAGACTATTGTATCTGACGATAATGAACACATTAACGGATATGGGTCCCCTAGATATTTCTTTGGAGAAAAAAAGCGGCTCGTTGTAAGGAAGGCATTAATCCTTGGCAACAAAGCCACGTGAACGGTTGTATGTTGAGATGATTGTTATTGGATAGGCTTGCTTGAAAACCCTTTTGTCGCTTCTTCTCTTTTTCTTTTCTTTTTTGATAGACGGGATGTCTAAGCCTCTTAGAGTACCTGACTAATTCCCGGGGTAGGGCAGACCTCCAAATCCACACTACCGGGAAAAATTTTATTGGTGGAGTGGTCTCAAGGGGAGTTGAACTCATGACCTCCAAGTTGTAAGGTAAGAGTTTTAACCATTAGGCCAACCCCGTTGAGACTGCTTTTCCATTCAGACCAAGGGTTATCTTTCTAAGATTGTTATTGTTATCATTATGTTATCATTAAGGTTATTGTTACACAATTCAAATTGAAACCACATTTCATGTTTAGGCAATGCAAGCATGTGCAAGAACAATAGCAAAAAATATTATGCAAAAACACATACCCGAGGAATGCAATTTGGGAGATCAGGGAAGCAAAGGCGTTACAACTATGATGCTTTTGATCTAATTGACGATGGAAATTTAGAGTAACTATAACAGCATTCCTACTTCATTTTCTTTTTGTTATGTCATTTGAATTTGATGTGAAGTAGAGGATTTGAAAGTAGAATACTCGAAACTGAGGATATGGTCCCTAAAGATCTATGGATGTGCAAATCATGATTTTACAGGCATGGTTTTAAAAGGCAATTTTAAGCCTCGAGGCGCTTTGCTTTGAAAAGGCGAAGCGTAGCCCCAAGGCGGTACAAAGGCGTAGCCTCGAAGCGTAGAAAAATTACATAAATTCATGGACATATAAGTATTATTGTATATCTGTATTAGTATATAACTATATAACTTATATAATATAAAAGTGCCATTGGGAAACACAAGAATATGTCCCAAATCTAACTTATATAATATAATATAAACAAAAAGTTGAATATAAATGAATATATATAAAAGCATCTTCTAAGGGCGTACGCCTTTGTGCGTAAAGGTATCGCCTCGCCTTGAGGCGTACCTGAGGCGTACGCCTCATAACGAATTTTAAAACAATGTTTACAGGTTTGAATTTTGATATTTTAATTCTCATGGTTTCCTTGTTTTGTATTTTTGTCACTTTTTACACACTTTTGGTATTTATTTATCATCATAGCCATATCTATTTGGTCAGCAAAATGAATTATGTTCTTCCATCTAATTCTATCTAGAGACATATCACCAGTTTCCATTGCAACCATTACACTGCAAATGGAAAGTGAAGGCTCTAGATAGAATTGAATCCTTACAAATAAAATCTACTAGCAAAAAATATATAAAATATATACATCTTTTCAAAATTTACAAAGTTGGAAATAAATGCAAAGGAAGGTAAGTATACCAGAAAGACGATGACGATCAGCTCGCACCACCGGTATATCGATATCTGTCCGAGGAAATCCCTACAAGGAGGAAACCAAAACATTAGCCAATATGTACAGAAAAAAAAAACCCTCATTGTCAAGTAAAATGGACGAACTAACTAAATTTTCAGTGGTCATTTAACGGAGCTTCTAAGACCAATCTAATATAAACTCCATCAACTGAAACTTGAATCTTATGGAACTAGGAAACTACCAAACGAATATAAATCTATGGAAATCTAAACAGAATATGAAGATTATAGTTAAATCCATGAAAAGAATCTCGAAATTATGAAGAATTAGAATAATTTGAAACCCTAGCGAGGATGTGGATAGAGAGAAAATACATGCCTCTGAATCGACGAGGTTTCCTGAAATTCCAGGACCACCGGGCTGACAAAGACGACTGATAATGGAGTTCATCTCGCCTTCTATGGCATCCCTTTCTTCCATTAAAGCCATCGTTTCTGCTTTGAGATTTGCAGCCACCATGGTCGCAGAATTTCGTGGCCTTTTTTTCTTTTTTCCTCGACGTCGGGAGTGGAGAGTGTGGATTTGCTAACAAGAAAAGTTTTGCATTAGAAGTATAGAACTAGGGGTGGGACATGGGTTGGGTCAACCCTACCAACCCGAACCCGACCCGGTATTTGGGCAAGCGTGGGCAAAGGTTGTTGGTCATTTGGGCAACTATGGACATCATTTTGCCAATCCAAAGTTGAATTTGGGCAAGCGTGGGCAGAAATAGTTGTCAATCCGGACAACCTGCCCAACCCGAGAAACTTATATATATAAATAAATTATAAAATTTTAATTAATTTCTAACATGTGAAAATGTTTTGAAAGATAGAAATAGATAAATATATTGAATTACCAATATAGAGTGGAGGTATTAAGACAAAAAAAAAAAAAACTTTCTCCGTGCCTCATTTTATGTAAAGTCAAAAAGATTTTTTTCACTTAATAAATAAAACTCAAAAGATTTTAAAATCATCTTTAATTTATTTATTAAGTGAGATCAATTGTTAGCTTGTTTATCTTTTAGAACCATGAAGGATATTTTATTTAATTAAATTTGTTATCTATTTGTATTATTTTTTGTATTAATAAGTTTATCTAATCACCTAAATTTATTGAAACTTGGGCAACCCGAAGAACTCGAAAAACCCGAAGAACCCGAGAAATTTACACGGGCCATGCGTGGGTAGACTCCTTCCGAGTTTTATGGGTTCTATGGGCATTCTGGGCACACGGAGGTATAGTGTGGGCGTGGCATGTCCAAAACCTCTAACCCACCCAACCTGCCCGAGTCCCACCCCAATATAGAACTGGTAAATTTTATGGGCAACTATATATCTATACCATCAATTACCACCACCCCCAACCCCCTTGTTTTAGAAAATATATAAGAATATTATTGTAATTTTTTTCCCTCAACAATATGGACATTTCACAGTAAATCCTCATCACTTCCTTAAATCTCTCCTACTTTTTCTCCATCTTAATTATTTTTAAATCATCTCAGTGTAAGAGTTTCTCTAATGCAAGCATGGTCTGCTTAGGAAGCACATCTAATTTATTCTTAAAACCCTCTTCAATGCAAATGTGCTCTCATCTAATGTGAAGATGATATGGCATGTGGTTGAGAAGACATCCTCTTGTCCATCCTCTTATTCTAGAGGTTCACCAAGAGGATGTCTACCCATCCTAGTCAGCAAATTCGGTTACAGATATTGTTCTCTATCCTATTTTTTAGCAAATCTCAATAAAGATTTTATTTTCTCTTTCTTTTTTATAATTAAAAAAATAAAATATTTAATTAAATAAACACAAACAACCAAATCACATTTGCATTAGAGATGCTTTTTTCTCTTCAACATAAATTGTGGAGCTTTTTCCTCCATATAGGAAGCAAGTCTCAAGAAGATGTCTGGACAAGAGGATGTCTTGTCCAGAACATTGCTAAAAAATAAGATAGAGAACAATATCTGTAACTGAATTTGCTAACTAGGATTGGAAGACATCCTCTTGGTGAACCTCTAGAACAAGAGGATGGACAAGAAGATGTCTTCCCAACCACATGCCACACCATCTTCACATTAGATGAGCACATTTGCATTGGAGAGGGTTTTAAGAATAAATTGGATGTGCTTCCTACGTGACACACTACTTTTGAGCAGACCATATTTACATTGGAGAGGCTCTAAGAAACACGTGCAATACATGTGCACGACGCTTGTTTTCTATGAAAGGGGTTATTACGCCTCCTCACCCATAGAGATGATCCAAGAGTTAATTATTAGAGGAGGTTAATTATCAGAGATTTAGACATGATATTCTCCTTGCTATGTATATCATTATTTATATCTAAGAGATGATATTAAGGAAGCAAGATTAGAGGGGGGGAAGCTTGGTTAATGGGCTTTAAGCCTAAAATCCTCTCATTCAACTTTTAGTTCATTTTTATTAGAACGTTCTCCTCTTTAAATAAATAGCCATCCAAGCCTTTTTTTTTAAAAAAAAAAATATTTTTATTAGATAATTAGAAAGTTTAATTAATGTAAAATTTTAATTACTATAAATTTTAAAGAGAGAATTTTTAGGGAAAAAGATATTTATTATAATTAGAAAGCTTAGTTGCTTTAGGATTATAATTAATATATATTTTTAAGTAGAGAATTTTTAGGGAGAAAGAGATTTGTTAAGTTCTTTGTAAGTAGATAAATATTAGGAGAGAGTGACACGTGGCAAGATTTAAGGAGAATGCTTGGGAAAAAGGCACGTGACAGAGAAAGGCTTTTCCAATAGTATATTCCTAGTTTTTAAGCCCGTGTTATGCACATACAACGATGTTAGAAAAAGGATTTGAAATACAATCTAATGAAATATATAAATGTAATACCCCTATCTCTATTAGTTGTTTATGTTGGGGGCAGCCATTTGTGTTAAGGGCACCTGGTTAGAGTTTTATTAGGGTTGGGTGCTATTATCTATAAATATTAGCTAACCCTAACTCCCCCATTTTTNTTGATAAAGTTCATTTCAGCTTTATTGTACTTGTGTCGTGAATATGAGTGCAAGCTTCTTGTTAGCATGGTGAACTGCGCTCACCCTAGTGCTACAGGTTGTTAATGGTTCCGCCGGAAATGCCTAGTTCTCATCGAGTAAGGGCTGCAGACCCGAAAGGTGAGGGCGGGGTGTTACAATAAATATTTGATTCTAAAATAATATTCTGATAAATTATTTTTATGATTATTTTTATTATTTTAAATCATAAATATATAATATTAATTTATCTTTCATATTGAGTAAATTAATGAAATAAGATTCTACATGATTAGTGGATCTGGAATAATTGTTGGAGACTCAAATGATGGATATGCAAGCATGATAACTTATATGTTATTCTATATCTCCATGAATTTAGGAACTTTTGCTTGCATTGTATAATTTGGTAGATTTGAATAGGAGAAAGGTCACCTTTGGACAAAATCAAACTGATTAATAGTAAGAATATATACTCTATGATTGTTATTTACCTAAACAATATAATGACATTTTACTATTTTAATTTTTAAAATAATAATAATATTAATAATTTTATTCTTAATTTGAGAATAATGATATTTTTATATAATAATTTTATTTGACTATTATTTGTTATAAATAGAAAAGTTAATTTTGTTGTGCGATTGTTTTATCTATTTATTTATTTTTAACACAGATGTTAAAAGTAAAAATTGCGTTCAAACAACCTACTAAAATAAGGTTCTTAAATAAAAAAATCCATCTCAACAAAAAAGTTTCATATAATTCAAATCCATTATGGATTATGATATGTGGGGTAATCCTTAAATTATGGAATCCTCTAGAGAATCCATAATAAACGATAGATTTGAATTCTTTGAAATCAAGGTAGATGTGTTCTTCTTAAATAACTGCTTCTAAAGCTTCAAATTTTTTATAACTTAATTTTGTTATAACTAATTAGTTAATTCTTGTAATTGTAAAGGAGGGATGTTGTCCTAATTATTTTTGGAGTAAAGTGGGGTCTACATAAAGATGCTCTGAGGGTTAATTTTTTGGTGTTGAGTATTCTTCCGACTACGTAGATCATCATATCAGGAAGTTAGCCCATTACAAAACTTCTAATCCTATCAAAAGTTTATTAGAAATTAACAATCAAGAAAGATACCTAAAATGTACCTATTTTTTAAGGGTTGATTTGAAAGGGTCAGAAGTTTTAGAATGGACTAATTTCCTTTTTCTTATTTGTAAAAAAAAAAGAGAAAAAATAATAAAAGTCTAAATGCCTTACGGTTTAGTTAGAATTAACCGTACATCTATGTGACTATGGTTAAGGATCACACAATCACCTATTCAAAATTACAAATGTGATAAAGGATAAAATTCTTAATATGCGGAACAAGAATCGAATATTTCAATCTCACAATAAGTATAGAAATATGCACAGAGATTTTATTTACGAGGAAAACCGAAAATAAGAGTTAATGAAAACTTACAGCCCGATTTACCACTCGATGGACATGATTTACGACTCCCTCTACGCTCTGATCAGCTACGGGATACAGTTCTTCCATAAATTCAAACTCTACGAATCTGCATTTAATTGATTGTGATGCGTCTCCAACTTGACTCTGCAAGTCTCGCACCGTGAACCACTACTCGTCTTTACGAGTATTTCACCACGAAAAGACGTCTAATAATTATTTATTTTAAAGGTCGATTGTAGGGTGTTAAAGGTCTCAGAATAGGTTGATATTTTAATATGATGATTTGCATGGTGAGGAGAACATCCTCACAAAATATTAGATCTTAGATCACCTTCTTTCATGGTGCGGGTCACGGGAACCTAGTTTGATCCCTTCTCCATATTTATACTGCTTGATTTTCATAATTAAATGTTTCTTATAAAAAATTGAGCACGTTAATTAATAAATACTAATGTATTTTTTTTAATTTTATTGAATTATTTAAAAAAAAACTTGTTTTGATTTATTTTTAAACTCACTTTTGTTACCAATGAGGAACATATTATTATTTTCCTTTTTTCATTTTTCTTTTTTCTAAAGAAGGTACGATTTTTTTTATTAATCACGCACACTTTCTCTTATATTTGAACTCTTTTGCTTTGGGTGAGGTTATTTTTAACTCTAAGGTAGTTCGTAAGGTTTTGAGATATTTTCTTGAAAGATTTCAAGCCAAAGTTACGGCTATTGAGGAGAGTAAATATATTGATGATATTATTCTTAAGGATCTTGTAGGTAACTTAAAAACTTTTGAAGCTTGTTTGCATCCTTCAAGGAATTTAAAGGACATAGTTTTTGTAGCATCGAAGAGTAACACTTACAGTGATTCTGATGATGATGACTATGATGACGATGAGGAGCTTGAGTTTCTCTTTGAACAGTTTATGGAGTTCCTTAAATTCAAGAAAGGAAAGTTTTAAAATTTAGTTATTCATCCTCAATTAAGAATAAGTTGCTAGATAAGGCCCATAAGAGAAAGAGTAGCACAAGTGATGTTTAATATTTTGAATGTCACTTGGGATGATTCAATGTGTTCAAGCGACAATGAAGAAAAAGCAAACTTTTTGGCTTTTGTAATTCTTCGATCTCGATCAGTTTCTACAGGAGAGAGAAACTTAAAGACTTTTGAGTCTTTCAATGTTCTACACAAGACTTTAAGGTAAGTTTTTAACTTTGATTCTTTTACCTTAATGTTTAAGGTTCCTTGATTAGTTTTGTAAGCATGTGTAGGTAATATGTAACACCCGAGAGTTTATTTTCCTTATATTACGGAATGGACCAAGATGGCCCCAGACCCATGGGTCGGTAATAGTCCTGAAACTCTGGAATAATCGGTATGTTGGGTGTCAAAAACCTATGTGTTAATTTTCATAGGGATTGAATTAACGAGTCCATTGCCTATGTACACGATTTGCATGCATGCATGAATTCACTTTGCATGTGTTTAAATGGTAATATTAATAGTTATGTTGAGTTAGAATTTTGATTTCATGTGAAATATGTTGATATAAAGTACATATTTATACAAGAAAGAAAAGGGTGGACCCCACGTTGAAGAAAGACCTTATATCTCTATTATTTTATGTGAAAATATGCTGGTTTGATATCGTACATATTTATTTACACATATATATATATGCATGTGAGAATCTAATTAATTGGAAACTATTCTTAGGATCACACTAATCATATTGCATGCAAGATGTTAATGGCACAATGGGTCCCACAAGATGGGAGGCGTTGAAGAGAGAGACAAAGAGAGATAATCGATCCTACCTCTCTCTTAGCATATGTTGTTACCTAAAAGACTACATGCATGCAATAAAAATATTTATGTATAGATATGTACATCTATTATAATATACTATTGGTGAAACCTTGGGTTAACAAATGGATGTTTAATATTTTGAATGTCACTTGGGATGATTCAGTGTGTTCAAGCGACAATGAAGAAAAAGCAAACTTTGTGGCTTTTGTAATTCTTCGATCTCGATCAGTTTCTACAGGAGAGAGAAACTTAAAGACTTTTGAGTCTTTCAATGTTCTACACAAGACTTTAAGGTAAGTTTTTAACTTTGATTCTTTTACCTTAATGTTTAAGGTTCCTTGATTAGTTTTGTAAGCATGTGTAGGTAATATGTAACACCCGAGAGTTTATTTTCCTTATATTACGGAATGGACCAAGATGGCCCCAGACCCATGGGTCGGTAATAGTCCTGAAACTCTGGAATAATCGGTATGTTGGGTGTCAAAAACCTATGTGTTAATTTTCATAGGGATTGAATTAACGAGTCCATTGCCTATGTACACGATTTGCATGCATGCATGAATTCACTTTGCATGTGTTTAAATGGTAATATTAATAGTTATGTTGAGTTAGAATTTTGATTTCATGTGAAATATGTTGATATAAAGTACATATTTATACAAGAAAGGAAAGGGTGGACCCCACGTTGAAGAAAGACCTTATATCTCTATTATTTTATGTGAAAATATGCTGGTTTGATATCGTACATATTTATTTACACATATATATATATATGCATGTGAGAATCTAATTAATTGGAAACTATTCTTAGGATCACACTAATCATATTGCATGCAAGATGTTAATGGCACAATGGGTCCCACAAGACGGGAGGCGTTGAAGAGAGAGAAAGAGAGAGAATCGATCCTACCTCTCTCTTAGCATATGTTGTTACCTAAAAGACTACATGCATGCAATAAAAATATTTATGTATAGATATGTACATCTATTATAATATACTATAGGAGAAACCTTGGGTTAACAAAACCCTCTCTCAATATATGACCCAATATATATATATAAAAAAATTACTTCCACACTAAATAAAAGAAGTTTCTAAAACATAAAATACTTAAAAAAATTTTCTAAAATTTAATAAAATTAAAAATAATTTTTTTTTATAAAAAGTGCCCGTTCATTGAACGGGCCACACAAAACTAAAATGTATATATTTGGTTAGTACTTATTGATTGAAAGATATCTATGTATGGAAGGTTTGAAAAACAATCAATGAGAATATCTTCTCCAATTTTAAACATGTGACTAAATTATCAAAAGAATAACTACCAAGTTTGGGATGGTATCTAAGTAAAGAAATGAATTCAAAATGAATTTTTTTGTTTGAAACTACTTTTAGTTAGCTCATTTTGAATATATGGTAGATACTTTATTAATAATAATATTTCCTTACTAGGATAAATATCTAGAGATGTTAACCACTGGATTCACTTGATGAGTCAAGATTAATTATATGATTCAAAGGTTGACACATATGTATGCCTTGGTTGATCCATATAATGGAGGACCCAACTAAATATAGGCTAAACCATTTAATTCCTAAAAACTTACCTATTATGCATAGATGATACCAAAATTAGAAAAATTTGTTCACCAAGTTAGAACTAAACTCATAGTGAGAAATACTAACCTTAGGATTCATTTTTGATGGACATGTGTCAAGTTCTAGATAACTTTGAACATCAAAATATTATGATCATGTTACACACTCTAGCATAATATTTTGAATAGAGGAAGAAAATACCAAAGTGGGATAGAATTTTAGAAAGGAAGGTGGGGTGGTGTAGATCTCGATTTAGAGAGAGATATATATATATAAGCTGCTGCAGTTCGATCTCTACTCTCCCTCCCTCTCTCATTCTTTCTATTTTGTTGACAAAAAAAAACACAAAAGCTAGCCGATTTTTTCCCCTCCTCTCCTCTAAACCATCTATCCACTTCACACACCAAAATCTTCTATTAAACCTAAGCTAAGGAAAAAAGAAGAAAACTAAAGGGAAGAAGGGAAGAAGGGAAGAAGAGATCATCATACCTACTCTACTAGATCACAGTTAAGGTAGGATGAAAATTGGTTTAAGATTTTATTCTACCTTATGATCCTATGTGTGTATTCTTATCTATATTGCATGTATTAAATTAATATAGATGTGCTTCATTTTTATGTCATGATGAAATATATATGATTGAATCGATCCTATCATGGACATATATTTTCATGGTCATGAAATCGAGTTTTAATGTTATGATGATGTGATAGCATGAAAATGATTTTTGTGTGATTGTATGATTACATGGACTTGTGGTTAGATCTTAATGACATGGTAACGTAAATGAGATGTATGATGGTTAGTAGGATCTTTTTAAATGATAATGCATGCCTATATCAAATGATGATTTGCATCTGTGTTACATGTTATCTGTAGAAAGATACACGTTGAGTGCATGATCACTTGTGAAATAAGAAAAAAAAATGTAACAAGAACAGGAGAAATATTTTGAATCAAAATGATTCGTACCTTTTAGGCAGCCTTATGGCAATACCCCATGATGGATTTCCCACGGAAGATGATCTCACAATCGTGGGTGGCACCCGTAATAGCTGTAAGATTTAAAAATCGTGAAGAGAATAAGCTGTCAAAAAGACCACGCTTTTCTGGTTATAAATTGATGTTGAATGCTTATGCATATTAAAATGTGTTGCCTCAAGCTTATCATTAAGCATTGCGTATGCTGTTCCAACATGATTTAGTGATGAGTTATGCAAGTTAATACGCAATGATGATCATGTTATGTTGTGGATTATATATATATCTTGGGGACGTTTTGGTCACATTTTTATGATGATATGAACCATGAAATGTTGCTGTCATAAAGTTTAAAAAGCGTGACAGATCATAGTTAGAGTATTAAATGCTATCTAATGCTAAGGTGTATCGATAGTGGAGGCATGGTATGCATGTATATGAGGTTTGTTGTAAATTTTCATGTTTTTTTCCAATGAATTGAAGTTATATTTGATGCCACCACATAAGTGAAAAAGCGTGACAGAATTGTAAATTGAGGTGTACGTGTCATAAGTATTAGAGATGATCATGAATTCACCTTGATATGACTTGGAGTTGTCTTATGTGATATCCAAGAGTCTTTCCAGGCCATTTTAGGTACAGAAAGTAATGGGTAAAACTAATTATTATCCGTGGTGCATGTGTTGTAGGCAAGGTTAGTCAGTTGGATTCTTCGTTACGGGAATCCAACGGGGATGGTATATGTATAGATATACTATATATATATATATATATATATATAT
>MVGT01000486.1:186894-198279 GCA_002174775.1 Macleaya cordata | reverse complement strand
TATACAAAATAATATATATTATAAATAAATTAATAAAAATGTATAAATTTGAGAACACACATCACACATATGTATTGCCTCATATAGGATACAAATTGACATAGATACATTGACTTATAAAATTATGATTATATTAAGAGCCAGGCTCCTTAATTCATATTTTCATAAGTTAGCATGCATATTTATATATAATAATGCATGTGTATACTATATAGGTATATGTGCGGGTTTTTTCTGGTTTTTTTGGTTTGGTCTTTCGGTTCGGTATTTTTAGTACGGTTTCGGTTTTTTTGATTTTTTGAAAACATGAAACCAAAACCAGACCATAAATATCGATTTTTGCGGTTTTTTGGTTTTTTGAGTTTTGAATTTTTTGGTTTTACAGTTTATCGGTATTTTTTTCGGTTCGGATCGGTTTGGACCGGATTTAAAACCGCACCATGTGCAGCCCTAGATAGGCCTACTAAACTGGTGGTGCAAGCAATTTCAGGTGATAATATTTCTTGGTAAATTCGTTAAACTATCGTCTTGTTCTCTCTCACGCTGATAACTTACATTTGCTTTTGTTCTTAGAGTAGCCAATGTTGTGACTCATAATCTAGCTAAGTTTACTTTTAATTTCAATATTTTAGTTGTTTGGATGGGTTTTCATCCCCTAGTTGTATCGTTGTATCTATCGATATAATTTGGCCTATGCCTTCTCATTAAAAAAAAAAACCATATCGCATCATGAACTCTATTTAGTTCAATCAAATTAAACCTTATTGCTTAGACCAATTTAGCAAATTTTTGGTCAAATCATTATATAAAATCTAAATAAAAATTTCATATTTGGTTGCAGATAATTGTGAATTTTAAAAATACAAGCAAAGAAATTTGAGAGGATTTTGAGAAACATAATTTACAAACACGACCAAATTTATATTTTTTTTCATAATTTCGAATAAAACCCCAATTTTATGCTACCAAACACCAAAACTCTACAAATATTTCGACATAACCAAATTTCATTTTTAAACGTTTTCCTTACTATTTACATAAAATTGAATTTCAAAATAATTGCTTACTCCTTTTTTGTCCATTTTTTGTTCAGGTTATGTCCTTATTTTATTTTTTCTATTATTTTAAAGGTGCATAGTTGGTGGAGAGAGAAAGTTATTATATTTTTTATTTTTTATTTTTAAATTTTATATTTCTTAAACTAAAAATTAAATTTTGAAAAATTTATATATTTGAAAAGCATTTATCGAGATCTTCGAGATAAGATCATGTCAACAATATTTTTTTTAAAAAATTTGGCCAATATATTTTTACATGTCATTTTTAGTAAGATATTTTGGCAAAATTTATATATTTAAAAAGTATTAGTGGAGATCTTCACTTCTTGTTTTAATGATCTTTGTTTTTGAAGCATGAAATTCGAATTTGGACCCAAACTAGTTAAAATCGTGTTAAAAATATAGTTTTCTCTTTGCACAAATATCTTTGCATATTATCAAAATATTTTTGGCATGCAAATTCGAATTTAGATGCAATCTAGATATACAAGATAATTGTATTGCAAAATTAAATTTGCATTATGTAAATTTTTTTTAAAACAAAAAAAATATTGTTGACTGGTCTCATATCGAAGATCTCGATGAATGGTTTACAAAAATATAATTTTTTAAAAAAACTGATTTGCATTTTTTAAAGTTTTGATTTTTTGTGTTTAAAAATAATTTTAAAGGAAGTAGGTATTGCTAACGTGCACTTAAAGTTGAGGATTCTTTTTAGTTAGTTAAATGACCAATATGTCTGTACATGTTTATTTGGAGTTTTTAGACATTGATATGTTTATGGAGCTTTTGTGCAGGGAATATTTTATAATAGAGTTTTCGACTTTTTTTTTTTAAGGTTGAGTGTATTTTGAGTGGGATTTTAAGCACATTTTTAGAATATATTCAAAAGATGTACATCATTGTCACTTTGAATAAGCTTTTTCAACTAATTTGAAGCAGATATGGAGTCCTATTAAATTAGTGGAAATATGAAACTTGCAATTTAAATCATAGATTTCATGTATTTAAATGGTGGATTCCTTGCATGTATTAACCAAGGGCTTGTTTGGCTCTATTACTCGGCGACTCCATTTGAATAGAGGGTTACCCCAGTTAAGAGGTAACCTCAAAATGTCCAAATTGGTTATGGGGTACTTCAAAATTAAGTCGAATTTTAGCTAACTCAAATACTAGATGTTTTGAGTTAGCCTCTATCAATCAAGCAAAAAACAAATTTTAGCCTCTATCAAGTGAGTTCTCTCCATGGTTAGAACGGTAGTCACACTTGATAAAAACACCAATTTATTAGGTCAAACATAGTTTTACTTCTAAGCCCCCACTTGGTATCATAGTAAACAATTCCTATTTTTAGATGTTTGCAGGCACAAATGTTTACTGTTGCAGATGCTTACAATTGAATCTTTATTTGATGCTTAGTATACCCATAATAAATAAAAAATAATTGTTTACTTTAGCTTGGTAAGCACTTGTAAACAAATAAAATAATCAAACAACATACTCTGTAAAATTAGAGTCTTGTAGGCGTTTTATCATACAATTATTGTGCATACTCCATACACTTACATTAGCATTTTTTTGTATTGTCTTTCTTTATTTGGGATTTGAGAGAAGGATTCAAGAGAGAGATAGAGAGAAAGAGAGCTCCAAAAACTTACATGAGATGGAGATCAGGAAGTAGATTAAAGTATCCATTTACTGAAGTTTGAGAAACCCCATATTGAAAAGAAACACCCACAAATTTTTTTTTTGAAAGAATCAACATCCAAAATTAAAATTAAAATTGAGCAAAACTCTACTAACTAAACTTACCACAAAAGGTAGCCTTTTAGATATAAACTAACCTTGATCGATTCAATTTTAGGTTTAAGAGATTAGGGGTTGAAATAGATCAAACCCACGGGCAATTTAGCAAGTAGGAGGACTATGTCTATCTGGTTGCTGCTTGCAACCATATGTAATATGGATTAATTTCTAGAAAGAAGTCGAACAACTGTTAAACTTAAATAACCTCCATTAATAAACCTTGAGTTCCTAACTCATTTAAGATTAATAAGTTAGGGTTAGCTAAAGATTTTAAGAGTTCCTAACTCATTTAAGATTAATAACTTATTAACTTATTAATACCAAGGTTTACATTAGGATGACATACCTTTTAATGATATTTGTTCATAAAAACTATGATACTAAAAGCATGGTTATTGTAATACCCTTAAATTTTAGTAGATAGAGTTTAAATTTACCTAATTTTTAAGTATGCCTATTGGGTATATTAATTTGAAAAATAAATTTTCTCTTATGCATAGTGAATAATGAATTGCATAGAAATACATAATGTGGGTGTACAAATAATATCTCTAATAGAGTTATATCATAAATTAATTAATATATATATTTTAGAAGTTAATTAATTAATAAGAGAAAAAAAAATTATTTTATTTTAGCCATTGTGAAGCACTTATTTAGTAGCACAAAAAGAAAGAGAAAGAAATATTATTATATTATTAATTAAATAATAATAATAATTAATAGATAAATAAATAATACTTTATATATATGGGTTATGCACCATTCAAATAAAGCAACACTACTTATAAAAAATATACATTTGATTAATAATAGTCCACTAAAGATAAAAAAAATAATTNTGCAGGTACCGTTGAGTTCCGACTTGAGGAGACGGTGGAAACCGATGTAATGGACTTAAAATAATTAATGGTTAATTATTGAAAGATTTAAAAAGAAATCTCTTTTTATGCATTAATATGGTAATTTTTGCATATTTCAAATCTAGTAATTTTAGATAGTTTGCACCTACTGAGTTTTACTCACCAAATATTTTCCCCCCTACAGATTAAGTTGAGGGCGAAAGATTTTAAGAGGTGCGGTTCAAAGAGATAGCTTGGATCTCTTGATTTAGTATGTTTTATATATTAAAGAATAATTACTACTATATCACTTGGGATTATGGGTTGTTTATGAGAATTATGATATGTATTATTATAATTATCTATTTTTATGTTGAATTTAGAACAAAACAAATGTTGTATTAATTTTCATTTAATTTTTATGTCTTTGAATTGAAGTAATTATATTTTACATAATATTGTATAAATTTCGTATTTGTTACTGTCAGTTTTAGAAAAGTACATTTTTGAGTATGTTTCGCTCAAAATTGACCAAGGCCTATTTCTGTAACAAATGAAGATTTCAATTTCTTCTTTTCAAAATGGTATTATACATGTATTTCGGATATCTGGTTAGGAAGTAATTTCAGTTTCAAATTTATGATTTCTGGATATTTTAAGAAATTCGAATTTATTTTTCTGAGATTGTGTATAAATCTGTTTGTAAACTTGAGACCCAGTTTTGAGTATCTTATGCTCCAAATTAGGCTCCGTCTATTCGACTGAAGTTGTAGAAATTTAAATCTATTTTTCAGAATGCTTTCATTTGTATAATTCTGATTTACGATTAAGAAATTATGATCATTTTACTGAAGTATGTGCAGTTAAGTACGAAAAATATTTTCAACAGTTTTTATTTTTGTTTTTAAATTTACTTTGACTACTAAATTGTAATTAATGTTGACAAAAATCGACTGGTTTATCTTTCAAAAGGAGAAAGTAAGCAATTTTATTACTTTAAATTACACTTCATTTACACTCTTCACGCCTCGCCTTCCGGACTCATTGAATCGGGTTGGATTTTAGAGTTCCGAAAATTTGGGTGTGACAGTTATAAAATCCTAACTTTTGTATAGCATGAACCCTTATTTACATGAAATAACAAATGAAATCGAAGGCCAGAAATCGCGCAGAACACAGGTAGTATTAATACTCACAAAGGGAGTATCGATACTACCCACATCTAAAGCCAACAGATGTAAGGAGTATCGATACTCTTTCTGAGTATCAATACTACCCACATCTGAAGCCAACAGATGTAAGCAGTATCGATACCCACAAAAGGGAGTATCGATACTGCTGGCCTTGCCAGTAAGTCTCATCTTTTGTCTTTAATGGTCTCATCTTTTGTCTTTAATGAAGTTGTTTAGATTCATATTTATGATCTGCATGATATATGATATACATATTTATGATTAAACATGTATTAATAGTAGTGAATGCATCTTTAAACACTTGGTTAAGTATAATTGGGATGGTGATCATAAGTGAATATGTTTAATACACAATTATCCTCCATAAGCTTGATGTGTGCTTAAATAACTTATTTAGCTTGTGTGCAAATATAGTTAGGTCCTGTAAAGGCCTGGTCCTCTCCAAGCGAGGTCTACAGAATCGCCTAGTGAGGTCTACGGAATCACTTGATACGTAAGTAACGCCGACATAGTTATCAGTGTTCGGAGGACGGATTTTGAGGCGGTTCATAGGATTCACGTGGCGCACGGCCAGTGTCTCGAATGAACAATAGGGACGGGTGAAACGTGGGTAGTAACTGGAGTACACCACTTGATGCGAGAATCTAAACATAACTAAAGACCATAAAACACAACAGCCGTCAATCTATGCATCTTTTTACTCTGTTTATTCTTTTGTATTGACATATCTCATGCTTTAATGTTAATACACTCATGTGAAACTCATAGTTATCCTGAATCTAAGCCAAAGGAACTAGTGAACTTACTGGTTAGGTTTTGACCTAGCACCATTAATCTTTTCAGGTCCAGGTCATCAGGCGAATACACAGTAGCGGTTGTGTTCGTAAGGCAAGACTTAGTCCTTGGAGTTTCCTAGATTTTCGAGAAGGCAATAGTTATTCTTTTAACTAAGTTTTGTTTCTTTAGTTTGGACATATATTTAGTCCATTATTCTTTGGGGAATATTCGTTCACTTGTTTGTTCTTTTGACATCTTATTATTGAAGTTAATAAAGTATTAATCAGCTTTATTTTACTTGTGTCTTGAATATGAGTGCAAGCTTCTTATTGGCTTGGTGTAACGCGTACACCCTAGAGCTACAGGTTGTTAATGGTTCCGCGGGAATGCCTGGTTCTAATTGAGTAAGGGTTGCAGACCTGAAATGTGAGGGCGGGGTATTACAACGTATAACATCGCATAATTTGTCAACTCACACACGCTCGCTACTCGAGGTAGAAAATTGAGTGTTGATGGGGGTGCGTGCATAGCGCGTTTGGACTTCAACATACACATGCCTCCAAGTGTGCCCACATGCAATTTTATTTTTATAATAATTACACTCGTTTACATATAACGGTGGATTTTATATGGAGTTTATCGAAATGCTGATTTTTTGTGAAGATTATCTTCTTAATGTTGAGATCACATCTGCCCATGAGTCATCTTCAAGCGGGTCCACCTGCAACCTTATTTTTATAATATAATAATATTAATTGTGTCCTTTTTAAAAAAAAAACTCATTTTAAATTTACACTCCACTTACATTAGTTCTAAGGCTCACTCAAATATAATCTAAGGGTTGATTTTTTGTGAAAATGATCTCCTCAACATTCAGATCACATCAACCCATGGATCGTCTCCAAGTGGGCCCACAGTTTATACGTAATAGTGTGCTACATGGAGTTAATCCAAAGTTAGAATTTTTTTTATGATGATCTTCTCAACGTCTAGGCTCTAGATCACATCAAACTATACATCATCACCGAGTAGTCTCATCTAATACCCATTTTATTCTTACACTTTACTTACACTTGTTTGTGAGCTTATGTAGAGATGATTCAATTGCTAACTTTTTTTTGTAGTGATGATCTTAATTAAGCGGTGGTGTGGGGTAGGTTTGCCAAATTAATCATATGTGCAACTTATATTTGCATGGGAATTTGCTAAATCACGCGTTGTGTGGTTTGAGTGAGCAAAGTGAATTTGTTAGAAAAAAAACAACCCATGCATGCGCCGTAGTGCGTGTTGGGGGGTAGTTCATTTTAATTACCCTTAACTTTTAATGAGCTTTAAAAGTTCTAGAATGATATTATTTTTTGTGAGGATCATCTATTTAACGAAATCATCCTCACAAGAAATTAGGTGTGGAGTGTATGATATAAGTTGGGTGTAATACCAATAAGTAAAAGGTGGGGTGTTACTTTTTTGTTTAATTTATAATGAGGGAGGTTATTGCACCCCGTCTTACAACGCCCTAGCCTGTGGGGTCCACATGCAATTTATCCAAGGGCTGATTTTTTTCAGAGGATGTTCTCCTCACTATATATATCATCATATTAAAAAACTAACTCTTTCTAAAACTTTTAATCCCCTCAAATTAGTCTTTAAAAATTGGTAACTATTTGACCCTCAAATAGTTATCAAATAGTAACCAATTTTTAGTGGCTAATTTGAGAAGTTATAAGTTTTAGAATGAAGTGATTTTTTAATATAATGATATACATCGTGAGGAGAACATCTTCTAAAAGATCAACTCCTGAATGTATTGCATGTAGGCCCCACAAAAGTGGGGCTGCAGTATAACCGCCCTCATTTATAATAGTCAGCGCTAAGAAGATAACTACAAGAAGAAAAAGGTACTGGATCATTTCAAGCATAGGAAAATATAAACTCCAGTATTGCTTTGTGTGCAAGCATTATTCAGGCCATGTCCAGTAGCTAGGTATCATCTCCACAAGTCTACTGTCTACATGCACTTTCAATGTACTCGAGTCAGAAATACGTGGTTTTGGTTTTGGATATTATTAAGTATGACTAACTTTTCAATAGAATTATTTTTTTTTCTTTTTGTCTTGGTGATGGGGCACTTTTAATGATACATGAACAGATGAGCTAGATAGATGCTTAACTTTTCAATAGAATTAGGGAAAAAAGAAAGAAAAGGTTCGTAATTTGGAGGGCTTTGTGATTGAGTGGGACCAGGAGAGGTTATGTACGAATTAAAATACAATGTGTATACCGTCCTAATGTTTATTATTTTGCATGGTGTTATGATTTCTGAGTACACAATATATATCGAGAGAAGTGGGAAGAGAATATTTCTTATATCTTAACTCTCTATTGTTACATAGCTACATACAACATTTTATTTCTCTAACATAATCTTATACGAAATGTACAAGTTGAATGTCTCGATGATTTATCACTTACAACTCAACAGTATATATAGCAAATAAGAGAAAGAAGAATAAGGGGGGTAGATGACACGTAACATATACGTGGAAGACATTGAGGTGGGCAACCACTAAAAATAGTACAAAGACCTAGAAGAGTGCGGGACTCGCATAAGCTGCCTCGTTAAAAACTCTGACAAGGAAAACCCAGAGGGACAAAAATTTGACAAAGGAAAAAGAGTACAGCGTGATAAGGTCCAGCCAGACAAAAGTAGGCATCGGAATACTCCCCCTGATTGAGCAGGTACTCAAATCAGTCTGCTTGATGATACATCTGTCTCATACCAATACCATAAACCAGTTTTCTGAATATTGCCATAGGCAGAGACTTTGTGAATAGATCAGCAAAATTCTCACAGGATTGTATCTGCAGGATATCGATCTCACGGTTCTTCTGGAGGTGGTGAGAATAAAATAGCTTCGGCGAAATATGCTTAGTTCTATCACCTTTGATGTAGCATTCTCTGACTTGTGATATGCAAGCGGCATTGTCTTCAAAAATGACTGTTGGAACATCTGTGACAGAGGGTAGAGCGCAAGAGCTTCTAATATGTCCAATTAGTGATCGTAGCCACACACATTCCCGGCTAGATTCATGCAATGCAATAATCTCCAAATGATTCGAAGAAGTGGCTGGGAGGCTTTGCTTGTTGGATCGCCAAGAAAATGCAGTACCTCCACTTGTAAAAACATAACCAGATTGAGAGATAGCTTTGTAGGGATCGGAGAGATATCCGGCATCAGTGTATCCGATTATCTGAGAGCCATTTGATGGGTTTCTCTGATAGAATAATCCCATGTCTGTAGTCCTGTGGAGATAACGGAAAATCTGTTTGACACCTGTCCAGTGTCTTCTTGTCAGCGCAGAACTGAACCTGGCTAACAGATTCACAGCAAATGCAATGTCTGGTCGGGTACATTGGGCCAAGTACATCAATGCGCTGATTGCACTCAAATATGGTACCTCAGGACCAAGTAGTGCTTCATCTTCTTCCTTTGGTCGGAATTGGTCTTTCTCAATATCAAGAGATCTCACAACCATAAGAGTACTCAATGGGTGTGCTTTGTCCATGTTGAAACGTTTCAAGATCTTCTCAGTATACGCTGTTTGATGGACTAAAACTCCACTTGAGTTATGCTCGATCTGCAAGCCGAGACAAAATTTCGTTTTTCCGAGATCTTTCATCTCGAATTCCTTCTTCAGGTATTCAGCAGCATTACGGAGCTCTTCAGGAGTCCCGATTAAATTTATATCATCGACATACACAGCGATGATAGCAAATCCAGATTCTGACTTCTTTATAAAAACGCAGGGGCAAATGGGATCGTTTGTATATCCTTCCTTTATCAGGTATTCACTAAGGCGATTATACCACATCCGCCCGGATTGTTTCAATCCATACAAAGCTCTTTTGAGCTGAAGTGAATACAAATGGCGTGGTCTTCCCTCAGGTAAAAATAACCCTTCCGAGACTCGCATATAAATATCTGTATCTAACTTCCCGTACAGATACGCAGTGACCACATCCATCAGATGCATGTCGAGTCTTTCTGAGACTACCAGACTGATCAGATATCTGAAAGTAATTGCATCCATAACCGGAGAATATGTCTCTTCATAATCAATCCCAGGTCTCTGTGAAAAGCCTTGTGCCACGAGTCGCGCCTTATAGCGAACGACCTCGTTTTTCTCGTTGCGTTTTCTTGCAAAGACCCATTTGTTTCCCACCGGGTTCACATTCGCGGGTGTTGGTACAACTGGTCCAAACACCTCACGCTTTGCAAGGGAAGCCAACTCTGCTTGGATAGCTTCTCTCTATTTTGCCCAATCATTTCTATGTCGGCATTTCTCTATAGAGCGTGGCTCCATATCATCGTTCTCTGTGACGATGTCAGTAGCTACTGAAAATGAAAAAATATCGTCGACAATTATTTTATTGCGATTCCACATTTCTTCAGTACATGCATAATTTATAGAGATTTCCTCATTTCCCTCTCCTGGGGATTGTACCGGTCCCTCTCCTGGGGATTTGCCTTCTTCAAGAGGCCTATCATCAGAGAATGTGGATCATTCAATGATGCTCTCTCCGGGAGTATTTACATTTAGTGATTGGCATTTCTTCTTCCTAGGAATAGAATCTTTCGAAACAAGGGGTCGCCCACGCTTTTGGCGTGCATTAAACGACTCATTTGCTGCAAGTTGTCCTACTGGGGTCACATGCCCTCTTGGGACATCAGCTCTTACAGCATGTCTCTCCGGGACATCAAGTTTAGCTGGAGCATTTGCAGTAGGTATATATGACTTGGTAACTTTAGCTGCATCATTAAATGCATCAGGCATTTCATTGGCAATTTCCTAAAGATGAACAATCTTCCGCACCTCAATGTCACAGGCATTGGTATGTGGATCAAGATGAGACATAAATGGTGTGATCCAGGAAAGCGCATGTCGTTCTTCTGACGACGAATCACGCCGCTCTACTGACGACGGGTTGTCTCCCCCTAATGACGGGAAGACTGTCTCATCAAAATGACAGTCCGCAAAGCGGGCGGTAAAAACATCACCTGTCATTTGCTCAAGATAACGAATAATAGAAGGTGAATCAAAGCCAACATATATTCCTAGCCGACGCTGAGGACCAAACTTGGTGTGTCGCATAGGGGCAATAGGAACTTGCATAGCACAACCAAATACACGTAAGTGTGAAATGTTTGGTTGGTGACCCATAACAAGCTGTATGGGAGAATACAAATGATATGCAGTCGGACGAATCCGAACCAATGCAGCTACATGTAAAATGGCATGTCCCTAAGCTGCAACAGGTAGTTTAGTTCTCATAAGCATAGGCCGAGCAATGAGCTGAAGACGCTTCACAAATGATTCTGCTAGACCATTTTGTGTATGAACGTGAGCAACAGGATGCTCTACGTCGATGCCAACTGCTTGGCAATAAGCGTCAAAAGCTCGAGATGTAAACTCGGCAGCTCCATCAAGACAGATAGACTTGATGGAGAATTCAGGGAAATGTGCACGTAATCGTATAATCTGAGCGAGCAAACTTTCAAAGGCAACATTGCGAGTGGATAATAGGTAAACATGCGACCACCTCGCAGAAGCATCCACCAATACCATAAAATATCGGAATGGTCCACATTGGGGATGGATAGGCCCACAAATATCTCCCTGAATTCGTTGCAGAAAAGCTGGGGATTC
>MVGT01000486.1:158738-180647 GCA_002174775.1 Macleaya cordata | reverse complement strand
TTTGAATCCAGCCTAGTGGATGACTAGGTATTATTATTTTGACGAAGTAAGGTAGACTAGTCTTGATGAGATGATATGACTATCGTGGATGATTGGAATGATTTAGAAATATTATTTGTGGATAAATCATCTCTTCTACAGGTTTTTGATAGGTTGCAAACCCTGAAATTACAGGGGAAACTCTGGCGAATTTTTCGTTCGCCCTAGTCATATTTTAAGGTGATTAAGTTTTCCCAAACTAGATTAGTTTAACTTTGATTTAGGTTCATAAACCTTGTTTAGGTTTGTTTAGTACTAATTAGTCACCTTGTATAGTTAACCTAATGCCTCGAGATGCGATTCAATCTCTTAGAGATTTGAGTTTCGAATTGGGGCGTTACAAGTCTGTTGCCAAGGTTGCTAGTTTCGAAAGCACTTTGCAGAGAAATTAACAGATGATTTTTGTTTTCGAAATCAAGCTTGGTGGTTTCTAAATCACCGCCGCAAGTCGAAAAGTATTGAGGTAGTGGACGATTTTAGGTGTGTTTGAGAATTTTTGAGATTATAAAACTTCTATTTGTGTGTGGGATGATGAAATCTATAAATAGGGAGGTCCTAGGTCGTCCCAATATGTGTGATTGAAGAGGAAATGATCCAAATCAAGAGTGTTAGTGTTCTAAAGTTCAAGGAGAGGTAAACCTAGAATTTGTTGGGTTTATGCCCTAAAACAATTAAAACGACATTTTATGTGTTAATAAATAGTTTATTAATTTTGCATACATGATGATAATAATGAGTTTACGTAGATGAACTAGTTGCATGCAAGTGTTGCATGTGGGAGGTATAGTTCATTAATACTTCGTTCGTAGTTTATTAGATCACGGTTTTGTTGACGATAAACTATAATGCATTGGTTAATTGTGTGATATATCTCCATCACCGGAGTGTTGACTCCTAAGCCCAATGTATTGATGTAACAAGTTTACATCGAACTGGTCAGCATAAAATTTTGTTATTTCATGTCACTGAACAACTAAAATTCCATGGAGACCATTGTATTAATGTGGCTGAAGGTTCTTCTAGATCTAAACCGAAAGGTCGAAATTCCAAGAAGAAAGGAAAGAAAACATCTAGAACACAGAACAACCTGAGTGTCAATAAGGATAAGGGAGTCACAAAGCCAAAGAGAAAGTGTTTCCATTGCGGCAAAATTGGATACTGGACGAAACTGCGAGGACTACCTTGCAAAGAAGAAATCTGCATGTATGCTTGAATCTTTAGTTGTCGAGGCAAATGTTGCCAGTAATACACCAAACACATGGTGTGTTGATTCCGGAGCTACTAATCATATATGCAATTTGTTGCATGGGTTCCAGATGGTAAGATAGGTAAATGATGGAGAGATTTACCTGAGCCTAGGATCGGAGGCAAGAGTTGCTGCCGTGGCCATAGGAGTTGTTCGTCTTCTTTCTAGTAGTGGTAGTAGTAGTAATGAGAGTTTAGTTTTAAATAATTGTCTTTATGTGCCGGATATTATGTGAAACTTAATTTCAGTTTCTTGTCTTATTAAAGATGGTTATAATGTTGAGTTTAACTCATTTAATGTTTTTATTAAAATAAATAGTTTTACTATTATATCTGGCATGTTAATGGATGGTTTATATCTAATCTCTTCTCCTAGTAATGTTGCTTTGTATACATCATGTATCTCGAGTAAGAGGAAAGAGCCTTCAGTAAACTCAACATATTTATGGCATTTAAGGCTTGGACATATTAACCTAAACAGGATTCGAAGATTGGTTCAAGATGGGCCCTTGGGCACATTGGATATTGAACCATGGTCTTTATGTGAATCATGTTTGGAAGGTAAAATGATCAATAGACCCTTTTCATCAAAAGGGAGAAGAGCCAATGATGTATTGGAACTTGTTCATACTGATGTTTGTGGTCCCATCAATGTTAAGGCAAGAGGTGGCTATGAGTATTTCATCACCTTCACCGATGATTACTCAAGATATGGCTATATCTACCTTATTCACCACAAATCAGATTCTTTTGAAAATTTCAAAGAATATAGAGCTGAGGTGGAAAACCAATTAGGAAAGAAATTGAAAGCCATTCGATCTGATCGAAGCAGTGAGTATATTTCTAACCTTTTTGGCTCATATTTGGTGGAGCATGGGATTATATCCCAATTGACTACACCAGGTACTCCCCAGCAGAATGGTGTGGCAGAGAGAAGGAATCAAACCTTACTGGAAATGGTTAGATCTATAATGAGTTATACATCGCTACCGATCTCCTTTTGGGGGTATGCACGATACCCAGGGAACTGTGGACAGGCTGCAAACCTAGTTTGCAGCATTTACACATTTGAAGTTGTCCAGCACATGTGCTAAAAGGAAAGTCAAGCAAGTTGGAATCAAAATCAGAAGTATGCATGTTTGTAGGATACCCGAAAGGAACGAAGGCTATCTGTTTTATAATCCGAAAGAACAAAATGTTTTTGTTAGTACAAATGCAGTTTTTCTTGAGGAAGATTATATGATGGATTACAAGCCTTACATCAAAGTTGTACTTGAGGAGATAACGGATGCTTCTTCAGTGGGAGTAGAATGTGCGATGGATCCACTTCTAGTGGGAGGTTCATCGTATGGTCTGCCCATAATGATGCATCTAGGTGGTCCAGTAGTTATTCCTTGTCAAGAAGGGCAAACTATTAGGCAAGTGGCAGAGGCACAAAAATTATCCAATAATTCACATATGGTAATACAGGGTGCTGAAGACCAAGCACCGGTACAGGATGAGCAAGGTCCAATGGTTCAGGAGGACCACCAGGTCCAGGAAGAACCACTGGAGCAAGTTCAACAGGATCAACAAGAACCCCTGGTTCAAGCTGAACCGTTGGCTCAACCAGAACAATTTGGACAACCGGATGCATCGGTTGAACCAGTTGCACCACCACCACTTCGTCGTAGCCAAAGAGATAGGAAATTCCCTGAGAAGTATAAGAATTTCACTTTACTTCAAGAGGAAGAATCTTACCAGATGATTCCGGACGAACCAGAGAATGATCCTATAAGCTATGATGAAGCAGTAAGAGACACAGATTCGAGATTATGGCTGAATGCCATGAAAGCTGACATAGAATCTATGTATTCCAATCAGGTCTGGGAATTAGTTGATCTACCACCTGATATTAAACCTATTGGGTGTAAATGGATCTACAAGAGAAAGAGGGGTCCAGATGGAAGGGTGGAAACCTACAAAGCAAGACTGGTGGTGAAAGGGTATACTGAATCGATCATGAGGAGACTTTTTCGACAGTAGCCATGCTTAAATCCATTAGGATACTCTTATCCATTGCGGCTCATTATGATTATGAGATATGGCAAATGGATGTCAAGACTGCCTTTCTCAATGGCAATCTTGAGGAGGACATTTACATGGTCCAACCAGATAGTTTCATACAAAAGAGCCAAGATCATATGGCATGCAAGCTGCACAAATCCATTTATGGATTAAAGCAGGCCTCTCAAAGTTGGAACATTATATATGATCAGGCAATCAAGACCATGATTTTGATCAACATCCTGATGAACCTTGTGTGTATAAAAGGTGCAAAAAGAATGTAGTAACATTCTTGGTATTGTATGTGGATGACATCCTATCAATTGGGAATGATGTAGAAGATCTTTCATCAGTTAAATTGTGGCTTTCCAACCATTTCAGTATGAAGGACTTAGGAGAAGCTAGTTACATTCTAGGGATCAAACTTATGAGAAATCGAAAGTCTAGGATGGGCCTATCCCAAGCAACCTATATTGAAAGTATGTTAAAAAAATTCTCCATGTAAGATTCCAAGAAAGAATTCTTGCCATTTAGACATGGTATTTATCTATCTAAGGATCAGTGTCCCAAGACACCTGAGGAGATAGAGGGCATGGAAAGAGTTCCTTATGCATCTGCAGTAGGAAGTCTTATGTATGCTATGTTGTGTACACGACCAGATATTTGCTATATGGTTAGTCGATACCAATCTAATCCTGGTAGAAAACACTGGGAAGCTGTAAAGCATATATTGAAGTATCTTCGGAGAACCAAGGATTATATGCTCATATACAGCGAAGGAGATCTTGTTCCAGTTGGTTACGCAGATTCTGATTTTTATGCAGATGTTAATGAAAGAAAATCGACTTTAGGATATGTATTCACTTTAGGAGGAGGAGCCATTGTGTGGAGGAGTATTAAAAAGAAATGTGTCGCAGACTCTACAACAGAAGCTGAATATATGGCGGCTTGTGAAGCGGCTAAGGAAGCAGCGTGACTGAAAAAAAATCTTAGTGGATCTTATAGTTGTCCCAGCAGCTACTCCACTTATTGTTCTTTACTGTGACAATAGTGGAGTAGTAGCCAACTGTAAAAGAACCAAGAAAACATAAAGAGAATAAGCACATTGAAAGGAAGTACAATGTCATCAGAGACATCACTCGGAGATGTGACATTGTTGTTGTTAAGATTGCATCTGCAGATAACATAGCGGATCCCTTTACCAAAGCCTTGACGCATAAGGTTTTTGATTCACATGTGAATGTGATGGGGTTAAGGGTTACCTTCAATTGTTTATAGTGCAAGTGGGAGAT
The DNA here is from genome assembly GCA_002174775.1 of Macleaya cordata. Classification (NCBI taxonomy): domain Eukaryota; kingdom Viridiplantae; phylum Streptophyta; class Magnoliopsida; order Ranunculales; family Papaveraceae; genus Macleaya; species Macleaya cordata. Next base: position 176,025 of record MVGT01000486.1, on the reverse strand, counting down.
TGTTGGGTTTATGCCCTAAAACAATTAAAACGACATTTATGTGTTAATAAATAGTTTATTAATTTTGCATGCATGATAATAATAATGAGTTTACATAGATGAACTAGTTGCATGCAAGTGTTGCATGTGGGAGATATAGTTCATTAATACTTCGTTCGTAGTTTATTAGATCACGGTTCTGTTGACGATAAACTATAATGAATTGGTTAATTGTGTGATATATCTCCATCACCGGAGTGTTGATTCCTAAGTCCAATGCATTGATGTAACAAGTTTACATCGAACAGGTCAGCATAGAATTTTGTTATTTCATGTCACTGAACAACTAAAATTCCATGGTGGCCATTGTTGCATTAAACCTTAATTCTGAGAATTAATATATACCTTACATATATATTATGTCCATTTTGTTTTGTCAATCAGTGAGGACAGAAACGTAAACGTGATCCAATATTTTGGACAAGATGGATGGGCATAATTACAGAGTGAGAATATTTTAGTTCAATATGAAATCTACATTCAGTTTGATATTCCCTTGATCATCTGTGGGAATTATTATTCTAAACTGGCCAGTGATCACTTCTGAGATTATTAGAATAATAATTAGTCTGCACAGATTGAGGTATAAGGATCAAGATATAATAATCCTTAAGGATGTGACTGGTAGTAAAATACTAACCTAAAGATTATTATGAATATCAGTTTACAGTGGAGGGTTTGAATGCAGGTACAATAGAGGAAGAGTTTATTTGTAATTGCTGCAACTATCAGAGTATTCAGTCACAAAAGTATGGTGGACTAATTTATGATTTTTTCATTTTATATTTAATCATGTGAGAAATAAGGGCTAAATACTAAATAAAATATTAGCTGAAAGTTGTGGGACCCTAGAGACCTAATTAGACTGGGAAACTAGAAAGAGATAGGAGGCCTCCCTATATATACTAATAGGGGGGACGGCCAGAAAAGAGCTCACCCCTTTTCTGGCTGTCACTTTCTCTCCTCTCTCCATCTCTCTCTTCTCTTAGTTCTAGTTAATAACTGGTGGAGAAAACCCTAGCCTCTCTTCTAGTTCTAGGTTTTCTACTTTTCAGGTTATAAGAAAAAGGAGAAAACTTGAAGATCTAAAGTGGAGGATTGGAGAATCTTATTGAAGCCTTCTAATATTCAAGTTTGTTTGATTAAGCGTTGAAGGTAAGCAACTAAACTATTTTAAAGATCCCTATTAACAGTTGAAAGATCCTACATGAATCAGAGATTAATTTTTTAAACCCTATTATGTTTTCCGCTGCGTAAAATAATCTCTGGTTTGTGGGAAGAAATCTAATAGAATTTTGGTCTTCTTGTGTGCTTCTTGTGAGTTGTGAATGTGACGTTTTGGAAAGTGGGAGATATATCTAATTATTTTCATTGTGTTAATTAAATTGATTGTGCTATTGTCTGAGGTTTTTACCCGAATTTGAGATTTTCCTCGTGAATCTTGTGCCTTGTGTGTTTGATTTCTGTGTTCATCTTATTTTATTGTTCTTGTTTAATCTTTTCTACTTTACGATCGCTGGGTTGAGATTAAAAATCCTTACAAACTGGTAGTAGAGCTGAAGCAGAAGTTGAAGAAGTAGAAGATGGCTACAAGGGTTTCAAGCTCCATAAAGTTCGATTTAGAGAAGTTTGATGGGCTGATAAACTTTAGCTTGTGGCAGATTCAAGTCAAGGATGTGTTGATCCAACACGGTTTGATCATGGCGCTGAAGGATTGTGTCAAAAAACTCACTGATATGGACAATGATGGTTAGAAAGATTTGGATATGAGGGTTGCTGCAAGTCAGGTATGATTGCTTCTCGCAAAGAATATCTTACCAAACGTTTCACAAATCAATAACACTAAAGAACTTTGGGAGAAACTTGAGAGGTTGTATCTGATGGATTCTCATACTAATACGTTATTCCTGAAAGAGCAGTTTTACACGCTAAAGATGAGTGAAGGTACATCTATTGCAAATTACCTATGTGTTATGACATCAATTTGTTATGAACTTAAAGTGTTAGGAGTGAAAATTGAAGATGGGGATAGGGCACTTCGCCTCTTCTTGTCTCTTTCACCATCTTATAAATATATAGTAACATGCTTAAAATAAGGAAATGGAGGTTTTAAGCCTTGCTGAGGTTACTGGAGCACTCTTATCCAATGAGAAAGAAATGAATAAGGGGGCGGGTGGAGTAGACCATAGTTTATTTGCTGATGAGAAGAAAAAGAAAAATGTTTCTTGGACGTACGGGCAATCAGGTCACAATCAGTACGCTAACCATTTTGAGAACGTTGATAGTGACAACGATAAAGTGCTATTGACTGCTATTGATTTTGGTCAAGGTAAGGACTGAATTTTGGATAGCAGTGCCACAAGGCATATGTCATATTTCGATAGGTATGTGGGGTGTGGTGTTGACTGGCGATGGCTTGAAACTATCGATGAAGGGAGTCAATAATTTTCGCATTAGGATGTTCGATGGTAAATGTCGAACACTCTAAGGAGTTCAACACATACCGGAGTTAAGCTAGAATATAATCAGTCTTTCCCAATTAAATTTTGATGGTTTGAAGTATTCCTATTTTGGTGGAGTACTGAAAGTTTATTGAAGAGCTACTGTGATCATGAAAGGAAGTCTTAGTAGGTGTTTATACACTGGTAAAGTCAAAGGTGGGTAGAGAGATGGATAGGCACATACCTTTGGTTGAGGCTGTGAAGTTTTATGGGAGTTTGGCAACGGCTGGAGTTCTAAAAGTTCAGATTATCAAGAAGTGGGTTCCAAAGATTGTTGTTAAGTCCAAGGGTGACTTGAACTTGGTAGTTGGTCATCATCATTGATGATAGGCGGCCCGAAAGAGTAGGTGATGTGTGCACGATGATTTGATTATTTTTTTTCAAGAAGCGGGATCCATACCTAAGTGATCACAGTGGAGCAAGCATGCAACTGATTCGATGGGTGGTGGTTACCAAAAAGGTGGAAATTGTAAGTGTTTTTTGGCAAATCGTTAACCTTTACTTTCGAAAGTAGCCCGTTGCTTTCGAAAGCAGGTTGTTAATTTCGAAAGCAAGGTTGCTGGTTTCGAAAGCACTTTGCAAAAAAACTAACAAATGTTTTTTGGTTTTGAAATCAAGCTTGGTGGTTTCAAAAGCACCGCCGCGAGTCGAACAGTATTGAGGCGGTGGACAATTTTAGGCAGTGTTTAAGACCTTTTGGGATTAGAAAACTTCTATTTGTGCATATGATTGATGAAATCTATAAATAGGAAGATCCTAGGTCATCCCAATGTGTGTGATTGAAGATGAGAGAATCCAAATCAAGAGTATTGGTGTTCTAAAGTTCAAGGTGAGGTAAACCTAGGATTTTGGTCTTATTGTTGCTATTTGTGATTTGTGAGGTGATGTTTTGAGAAATGAGAGATCTCTGTAATCATCTTCATTGTGTTAATTGAATTGATTGTGCTATTGTCTGAGGTTTTTACTTGAGTTTAGGATTTTCTCGTAAATCTTGTGCCTTGTGTGTTTGGTTTATATGTTCATCTTATTTTACTGTTTTTGTTTGATCTTTTCTACTTTACGATCACTAGGTTGAGGCTAAAAATCCTTACAGTGCTAATGTAAGTGCCATTGATTTCGAGCTAAGCACTGATCATATGATGCTTAGGGTTCGGGTGTGAAAAAAGAGAGTACATCCCCTATTTGAATGCTCTTAGCTCAAAATCAAAGGCACTTATATCAGCTCCCAATAAAGAGCCAGCTAGCCCCTCCTAGCTCACTCTGTTTGCAACCTTCCCATACCTTTTTTTTCTTTTTTTTCTATGTAAATCGATCACCATTAACCATTGGATGCATGGCCACAATGATGATTAAAAATGGAATTGCAGGTCATGGTTTTGGTAGCTTGTTTTTGTTGGAAAAAGGTATATTGAAAAAGAGATGTTATTTCTATCCTAGAAAAATATTTCCTCTCTCAACAACACGAGTCCAAATTTTACATTGACACTCGGTAAAGAGCTACTGAGTATGACAAAAAACACAAAATCAATACTGCTCTGACCATCATATGGCCAATCAGCGATCGACGGTGCCTTACATATAAAAAGGAAGAAAAAAAATGAAGAAGAAGAGTAAGAGTTAACTTATGCAGGTCACCATTCCTGGTTAGAACAGAGGTTTTGCTAAAAGTGTAGCATGTGGGTTTGAAAGATCATGTTTCTCTCACTAATGGCATATTTGGATAGTAGGAGTGGAATCAGGAATGTGATTCCAAGAATATGTTTAGTTCGCGGAATTGAGCTGGAATCGCATTTCCAGGATTGTGAAATTCTCCCATTTAGGGAGAATATCAATCTCATTGGTGTTAGTGAGATTGCCATTCCCATTCTCCCGGGATCAATCATGAAAATTTTTTAAGACAATTTTACCCTTATATATTTTCTTATTTATTAATATAACCCTAAATTATTTTAAACACCTCAATCTTTTGTCTTTTTTTTTCCATAATCGTGACTTGTTTTTACCCAAAACCATTGCTTGGCAGGAGAGAGAAAAATGAGTAGAAGAAGAGTATAAGTTTTAATCTAACACCCTAATTTTTGTGGGTAATAAGTTAACGAGTATGCGTTATGAAAAATATGACTTAATTTTTTATTTTCATGCTTTTTTTAATAGTATACATTTGGAAAGGTATAAGAAAAAAATTAGCCTTGTTTAGATTCATATTCATACATGAACCAGACATTGGAATAGGAATGTGGCATGAATCATATTTTTATTCCTAGTTGAACTATACATGAAACAAGGGAATGTGATTCCATTCCCGCGATCCAAATATGGCATCAAATTTAGAATAAAACTTAGAGGGGGGTAGTCAATTATGGGACTTCTACGGACTTTCACGGACTCTTGAATATGATGGACTTCGAAGGATTCTGGCAGAGTCCATGGACTTCTATAGAGTCATGCAAAGTCCACGGACTTGTACTGACAGAGTCTATTGACTTGTACATGACAGAGTCTACGTACTTGTACTGTAAAGTCTACAGACTTCTACAGACTTTTGTGGACTTGTAATGATAGAGTCCACGGACTTCTACAGACTTCTGTAGACTTGATAAAGTAATATAATTTTTCATTTTTTATTTTTAATTATTGATATTTATTATTATATTTATACTAGTAATTTTAATATTTAATAAAAAATATTATTAGTAGGTTTGCTAATCCCAATAATATTTTTCAAAGAGGTAGAATTTCATTTTCTTTTCTTTTCTTTTCTCTGCTTGAGGTTCATACCTTATTATGGGTTTTGTGCCAAAGCAAAAGAAATATTAACTAATTTGATTATGATTATAAGTTATTAAATTATTTTTATTTATTATTAATTATATTAATATATATATTTTTATTATTATTTTAGAATTTTTAATTAGTATAAATTATTATCATTATAAAAATTAATAATTAATAATTTGATTATAATATAAAAATATAATATAATTATAAAGTTTTATTATTAATTATTAAAAATAATAATTATTATTTATTAAATATTAAAAATATAATATAGTATATTTATAATTATCATTATTTTTATTATAATTATAATATTATAAAGTATTATCATTATGATTTATTAATAATTAATTATTATTTTTACTATGGTAACTATAGAGAAGCGAGAGAAAGTCCTTCTAAATTTCACCTATATCGGTTGGACTTGACTAACCCAAATTTTCTTCATAAATCTTCAAAAAAATCCATAGAAGTCCATCACCTCACAAATCCACCATTTTGAAGTCCACAACCACCCACATGAGACTTTTATGGACTTCAGCAATGTCCACAACCAACATATGTGACTTCTGTAGACTTTAATGAAGTCCACAACTACCAACATGGGACTTCTATGGATTTTGATGAAGTCCACAACTACCAACATGGGACTTCAATGGACTCATCAAAGTCCACAACCACACACACCCTGATTTCATAAGTCCATGAGAATCCATCCAAATCCCAATTGACTACCCCCTTGTTAGTCCCCAAGAGAGATCATGTAACACCCCGCCCTCACCTTTCGGGTCTGCAGCCCTTACTCGATGAGAACTAGGCATTTCCGGCGGAACCATTAACAACCTGTAGCTCTACGGTGAGCGCAGTTCACCAAGCTAACAAGAAGCTTGCACTCATATTCACAACACAAGTACAATAAAGCTGAAATAAACTTTATCAACTTAAAGATAATCTGTCATACAAATGGATAATTAAATAATCCCAAACATCAAAGGACTAAACAATGTCCAAACTAAACTGAAAGAAATCGCAAAGGATGTCCTACGTCTTCACGGAACTTAAGCAAGTCTCCGAAGACTAGATCCTGCCTACGTGAACACCGCCTCTAGCGAGGATTCACCTGTTGTCTTGGACCTGTAAAAATAACGGTGCTAGGTCAAAACCTAGCCAGCAAGTTCACTAGTTCCCTTGGCTTAGATTCGGGTCAACCATATGCTTCACAAGTTTCAGTGTATTAACAACGATAAGATAACGAATAAAGTAATGTAAAGCAATGCACAAGATTCACGGCTGTTGTGTTTTATGTTCTTCGATTAAGATTAAGTTTTCGTAACAAAGAGTGCTCTCTAGTTACTACCCACGTTTCACCCATTCCTGTAGTTCAATCGAGACACTGGCCGTGCGCCACGTAAGTCTGATGAAACCGCCTCGAAATCCATCCCCCGAACACTGGTAACCCTGTCGGCGTTACTTACGTGTCAAGTGATTCCGTAGACCTCACTTGGCGATTCCGAAGACCTCGCTTGGAGAGGACCAGGCCTATACAGGACCTAACTATGTTTGCACACGTGCCAAACAAGTTATTTAAGCATACATCAAACTTATGGAAGTATCTTACACATTATCTATGTGTCCACAATTTCTCATCATCATGGAAATAGTTCTCAATAAGTCATTTATGCATTTTACACTTATAAATACATATCCATTATTAGCATGCATGAACATGATCATGATATCCTTCATACAAGAACTAATTACACAAAAGAAACTACCAAAAACCAATTTTAGGGTCAAAAGGCAATGCGTATCGATACTAACTTACATGCTGAGGGAGTATCAATACACCCTAAATGGGTATCAATACATGCTGTCAGATTGGGGCTGTATCGATACACCCTAAATGGGTATCGATACACCCTTTCAGATTGGGGCTGTATCGATACACCCTAAATGGGTATCGATACACCCTTTCAGATTGGGGCTGTATCGATACACCCTAAATGGGTATCGATACACCCTGGGTTTTCTCGCGATTCTGGGTTTTGTTCTTCAACAAAACTCCATGGAAACTTGGGATTTTGGCCTGCAACCTTAGGGGATTGTATACAAGTTAAAAATACATAGATTTCATGCTCTTTAACCATTGAAAATCATACACACATGGATACATGCCTTCATTCATCTAGTTAACATATATTATCCATTAAAACCCAATTTCTATGCATTCATTCATGGATTAGGTTATGTAAACTAAGCATAAACCTAGCTTTCATGCAAGCATTTACTAAGACTTCATCAAAGCAAAGTGGAAGACCTAAGTCTACACCAAAAGAGCAAGTTACTACTTGCCTCAAATCACCAAGGAAGATGAAACCCAAGGAAGAAGAAGAAGATGAAGAAGATGATGATCCCAGCAACACACCCTTGATTTCTCTGAGATTCCTTCTTCACAAAACCATGGATCTCCTTCAAGTCTAGCTCTCTCCCTTGCTCTCCCTCTCTCCCAGCAGATCAGCCCCTCTCTTCCTCTCTTCCTCTCTTCCTCTCTTCCAAATAGAAAGGAAAAACAAGAGAAAGAGGGTTAAGTTAGGGTTACTTATAATAGCCTAACCCTAAACTTAATAAAACTCTACAGGGTGCCCTCATCCAGAGTGGCTGCCCCTCAACATTAGTAACTAAATAGAGATAGGGGTATTACAATCTACCCCCCTAAAAGAGGATTTCGTCCTCGAAATCGCACATACCTCAACAAAAAGGTCCGGGTAACTCGCGCGCATCTCCTCTTCTCTTTCCCACGTGGCCTCGCGTTCATCATGATGATGCCACTGCACCTTCACCCAAGGTATTGATCTCGACCTTAGCTTCTGCTCCTTGTAGTCAAGAATCCTATAAGGCTTCTCTACATAGGTTGCTCCTGGCTGCAACTCTAACTCGTGGAAATCGACCACTGCTGGGCGATCCTCATCCCTGAGATGTTTCCGAAGCATAGACACATGGAAAACATCATGAACTCCCGCTAACTGATCTGGCAAAGCTAACCGGTAAGCCACTTTCCCTACTCTCTCTAGGATAGGAAAAGGTCCAACAAAACGCGGTGATAACTTTCCTTTCTTACCGAATCGAAGAACACCCTTCATCGGTGATACCTTCAGTAACACTTGATCACCTACCTCAAACTCAAGTTCCCTACGCCTCTGATCGGCATAGCTCTTCTGACGACTCTGAGCTGCTCGCATACGCTCTCTGATTAAGGCTATCTTCTCTGTAGTCTGTTGTACTGTTTCCGCTCTTGGAAGTTTTGACTCTCCGACTTCTGCCCAACATACTGGAGATCTACAAGGCCTGCCATACAATGCTTCAAACGGTGCCATCCCTATGCTGGTTTGGTAACTGTTGTTGTAGGCAAACTCAACAAGTGGTAATGAATCTTCCCAATTACCCTTAAAGTCTAGAACTATACAACGGAGCATGTCTTCCAGCACTTGGTTAACTCTCTCCGTCTGTCCGTCCGTTTGTGGATGAAAAGCCGTGCTAAAGTCAAGCTGCGTTCCCATAGCTTCCTGAAAAGCTCTCCAATACTTCGAGGTAAAAGAAGTATCCCTATCTGACACCACTGAGACTGGTACTCCGTGATATCGAACAATCTCTTTCACATACAATGTAGCCAACTGTTCTGCTGTGAATGTCTTCTTGACTGGCACGAAGTGTGCGCACTTAGTCAGTCTATCCACGATCACCCAAATGGAGTCATTCCCCTTTCTAGTCTTGGGTAAACCATCGATAAAATCCATAGATATGTTCTCCCACTTCCACTCGGGTATATCTAAGGACTGCAAAGTACCCGCTGGTTTCCGATGTTCTGCCTTTACCTGCTGACAAGTAAAGCATGTACGCACGAACTCTGCAACACTGCGTTTCATTCCTGACCACCAGAAATGTCGTTTGAGATCCCGATACATCTTGTTCTCTCCAGGATGTATAGTATACTTACTACGATGTGCCTCGTTCAAAATGTTCTTCCTCAGTTCAGATTTCTCTGGAACACACAAGCGACCCTTGAATCTCAAGCCGCCGTCTACTCCTATGGTCATGTCCGTGATCTCTCCCTGTTGAACTCCTGCAACTCTGTCACGGCACCATTGGTCGTTTCCTTGCTCACCAATGATTCTGCTTACTAGAGTAGGTTGAATAACCACACTACCCAACAACAGCTGTCTCTGCTCGCGGGTTGCCAAATCAAAGTCATACTCCGAAGCTACCTCCAACAATCGCCACTGCTGGACCATCATAGAGGCCACTATACCCCTAGGCTGCCTGCTCAACGCATCTGCCACTACGTTAGCCTTTCCTGGATGATATTGCAACTGAAAGTCATAATCCTTTAGTAGTTCCAACCATCTGCGCTGCCTCATGTTCAGCTCCTTCTGTGAGAACAAGTATTTGAGACTCTTATGATCAGAAAAGAGCTCAAATCTTTCACCTATCAAGTAGTGTCTCCATATCTTGAGTGCAAACACTACAGCTGCTAACTCGAGGTCATGAGTCGGATAGTTATGCTCATGAGTCCTCAATTGTCTCGATGCATAAGCAACCACTCGTCCTTCCTGCATCAATACACATCCCAGCCCTTGATGCGACGCATCAGTATACACCACAAGTCCAGCTCCACTCTCTGGGATGATCAAAACTGGGGCTGTCGTCAACTTAGCCTTCAGCTCTTGAAACGCTTGCTCACACTTAGCATCCCACTTAAATGGAATGTCCTTCTTAGTGAGTCTCGTCAAAGGACCTGCTATACTAGAAAATCCTTCGATAAACCGCCTATAGTACCCAGCCAAACCTAGGAAACTTCGAATCTCTGTCACTGTGGTGGGTTGCCGCCACTCCAGTACAGCCTGAATCTTGGAGGGATCCACTGTCACTCCCGTCCCCGACACTACGTGTCCTAAGAATTTCACCTCTTGTTGCCAAAATTCGCACTTCTCGAACTTTGCATACAACTGGTGCTCTCGTAGAGTCTGAAGTACTCTACGCAAATGAACCTCATGGTCCCCCTGTGTCTTGGAGTAAATTAAGATGTCATCAATGAAAACGATAACAAACTGGTCCAAGAAGTCTCTGAAAATCCGATTCATCAGATCCATAAACACTGCTGGTGCATTGGTAAGTCCAAACGGCATTACCAAGAACTCATAAGACCCATATCTTGTCAGAAATGCTGTCTTAGGTATGTCCTGCTCTCGGACTCTAAGCTGATGATAACCCGACCTTAAGTCAATCTTAGAGAACCACTGTGCTCCCCTAAGCTGATCAAACAGGTCATCTATCCTAGGCAAAGGATACTTATTTCTTACCGTAACCTTGTTCAGTTCCCGGTAGTCTATACATAGTCTCATGGACCCATCTTTCTTTTTAACAAAAAGAACTGGTGCACCCCAAGGTGACGAACTACGACGTATAAAACCCTGAGCCAATAACTGGTCTATCTGGTTCTTTAACTCTTTCATCTCAATTGGAGCCATCCGATAAGGTGTCTTCGCAATCGATTTTGTGCCCGGAACCAGCTCCAAACAGAAGTCTATCTCTCTGCGAGGTGGTAACCCTGGGACCTCGCCAAATACATCACGGTATTCGCGCACCACAAACATCGATTCAAGCTCTCTACCTTCAACCGAATGCTCCAACATATCCACAAAGCACAGGTGTGTCCTATCAAGACCACATCCTACTGACAACGACAACACATATGTCGTTTCATCTGGAAAGGAAAATGTTACCGTTTTCGCGTAACAATCCAACCTCGCATGGTATGCAGCAAGCCAATCCATGCCTAGTATAACATCAAAGCCCTCTAGACCCAACACGTAAAGATCTGAGCCGAAATCTAGTTTTCCCAAACTAATAACACAACCCTTGCAAACTAGTTCCACTGGTACTGTCCTCCCCATAGGAGACATAACAGAGAAAGGGTAATCACACTTTTCTGGTCTAAGTGTCAACGTGTCTAAAAACATACGAGATATGAAGGAATGTGATGCTCCAGAATCGAAAAGGATTCGGCCAGGCCGAGAGTGAATTAGGAACGTACCTTCCACCATTCCCTCTGGCGCTCTCGCATCCCTAGGTACTACAGCATAGGCTCTACCTTGATGCTGTCCATATGGTTGTCCCTGCGGCTGTCTCTCCTGGTTAGGTGCTGGTTGAGGTCGAGCTTGACCCTGACCATTCTGCCTCGGCTGTTGATTCTGCCTGGCCCCTTGCACCCCGTTACCGCGCGGACAATCTGCTGCCCTGTGTCCTATCTCACCACAGGCATAACAAGGCCCTTTAATTACACGCCTACTGCCCTCTTCAGTTCTCAGTGTTTCAGGCTGTGCAGGAACTACTGCACCCGTATCCTTTTCTTCGGTTTTCTGCCTCTTCCAGTAACCCCGGTTATCACGGTTCTTCCCTTGCTGACCTTGGCCATTCTTTTGATCACGTTTGTCTACTGGTTTGGCCTCAGCTTTCTCACTTCTCTTTCTTCGTGCCTCCTGGATCTCCTGATCATGAAGTCGTGCACACTCTACAACCTTAGGAAAAGTATCAAAACTAGGCTGCCCGATGATATGCCTAGAGATCTGTCGATTCAATCCCCTCAGAAACTTCTGTATCTTACTCTGCTCAGTCGGAATAAGACCCGGTGCATACAAAGCTAGCCTAGAGAACTCTCTCTCAAACTCAACCACTGTCTGATCGTCTTTCTGTCTCAAATCTTGAAACTCTTTTTCCATTGCCATACGTGCACTCTGAGGAAAATACTGGTCAAAGAACATCGCCTGAAACTGCTGCCAAGTTAGGGTGGTAGTATCTAGATCCTGGGAACGAGACTCCCACCAATCCAATGCATCTTCTACAAGTTGAAAAGCTGCAAACCTCTGCTTATACTCTTCTGGGCACTCGAAGGTCCTAAAGGTCTTTTCCATCTCCTTGATCCACTGATGTGCCACTAACGGATCTGTAGAACCTCCAAAAGTTCGTGGTTTCAAACTCAAGAAGTGTCTATGTAACTCCATCCAAGTAGGTGCTCCTACCCGTACCACTGGCGGTTGCGGTACATGAACTGGTGCTTGTACAGGAGCTGGTGCCACTGGGCCCCTTGCACCCAACCGTGCATCTAGCCTGGCATCCACTACTGCCCCTACCGACTCTGCAATCATCTGTCGCAACACCGCCCACTCCGGCATCTGAGGGTTCACCCCTCCTGTCCGATTCTGCCCCGTGCCTTGCCCAATCCCTCCTTGCTGTGGTGGTGGAGGAACCCCGGTAGGTGGTGCGTTCACCTCTTCGGTAGGAACATCATCATTGTTCCCCCGTGCACCTCTACCTCCTCGCCGACCACCTCTACCTCTAGCTCTCCTCCCAGACATAATTCTGAGATACAAGAAAAGGAGGATGAGAAACCGGACTAAACCTATTGCTAAACCAAGCCAAACATCAAGCAACAAGCAAACATCAAGTGCACCCTTAGTCTCGTGTCTAAAGTGTCACAAACATCCTAACTCAACTTAATTCCCTCTAGGACTTTGAACCTGAGGCTCTGATACCAACTGTAACACCCCGCCCTCACCTTTCGGGTCTGCAGCCCTTACTCAATGAGAACTAGGCATTTCCGGCGGAACCATTAACAACCTGTAGCTCTACGGTGAGCGCAGTTCACCAAGCTAACAAGAAGCTTGCACTCATATTCACAACACAAGTACAATAAAGCTGAAATAAACTTTATCAACTTAAAGATAATCTGTCATACAAATGGATAATTAAATAATCCCAAACATCAAAGGACTAAACAATGTCCAAACTAAACTGAAAGAAATCGCAAAGGATGTCCTACGTCTTCACGGAACTTAAGCAAGTCTCCGAAGACTAGATCCTGCCTACGTGAACACCGCCTCTAGCGAGGATTCACCTGTTGTCTTGGACCTGTAAAAATAACGGTGCTAGGTCAAAACCTAGCCAGCAAGTTCACTAGTTCCCTTGGCTTAGATTCGGGTCAACCATATGCTTCACAAGTTTCAGTGTATTAACAACGATAAGATAACGAATAAAGTAATGTAAAGCAATGCACAAGATTCACGGCTGTTGTGTTTTATGTTCTTCGATTAAGATTAAGTTTTCGTAACAAAGAGTGCTCTCTAGTTACTACCCACGTTTCACCCATTCCTGTAGTTCAATCGAGACACTGGCCGTGCGCCACGTAAGTCTGATGAAACCGCCTCGAAATCCATCCCCCGAACACTGGTAACCCTGTCGGCGTTACTTACGTGTCAAGTGATTCCGTAGACCTCACTTGGCGATTCCGAAGACCTCGCTTGGAGAGGACCAGGCCTATACAGGACCTAACTATGTTTGCACACGTGCCAAACAAGTTATTTAAGCATACATCAAACTTATGGAAGTATCTTACACATTATCTATGTGTCCACAATTTCTCATCATCATGGAAATAGTTCTCAATAAGTCATTTATGCATTTTACACTTATAAATACATATCCATTATTAGCATGCATGAACATGATCATGATATCCTTCATACAAGAACTAATTACAACAAAGAAACTACCAAAAACCAATTTTAGGGTCAAAAGGCAATGCGTATCGATACTAACTTACATGCTGAGGGAGTATCAATACACCCTAAATGGGTATCAATACATGCTGTCAGATTGGGGCTGTATCGATACACCCTAAATGGGTATCGATACACCCTTTCAGATTGGGGCTGTATCGATACACCCTAAATGGGTATCGATACACCCTGGGTTTTCTCGCGATTCTGGGTTTTGTTCTTCAACAAAACTCCATGGAAACTTGGGATTTTGGCCTGCAACCTTAGGGGATTGTATACAAGTTAAAAATACATAGATTTCATGCTCTTTAACCATTGAAAATCATACACACATGGATACATGCCTTCATTCATCTAGTTAACATATATTATCCATTAAAACCCAATTTCTATGCATTCATTCATGGATTAGGTTATGTAAACTAAGCATAAACCTAGCTTTCATGCAAGCATTTACTAAGACTTCATCAAAGCAAAGTGGAAGACCTAAGTCTACACCAAAAGAGCAAGTTACTACTTGCCTCAAATCACCAAGGAAGATGAAACCCAAGGAAGAAGAAGAAGATGAAGAAGATGATGATCCCAGCAACACACCCTTGATTTCTCTGAGATTCCTTCTTCACAAAACCATGGATCTCCTTCAAGTCTAGCTCTCTCCCTTGCTCTCCCTCTCTCCCAGCAGATCAGCCCCTCTCTTCCTCTCTTCCTCTCTTCCTCTCTTCCAAATAGAAAGGAAAAACAAGAGAAAGAGGGTTAAGTTAGGGTTACTTATAATAGCCTAACCCTAAAACTTAATAAAACTCTACAGGGTGCCCTCATCCAGAGTGGCTGCCCCTCAACATTAGTAACTTAGAGATAGGGGTATTACAGATCATGTTTTCCTTACTATTTTAGAAATTTTCTAGAAAGGGTTTTCTTCATTCATGAGTTGTCTTTGATTTTTGAATTTCTGAAATAAGTTTTAAAAATATTAGTAGTAGTCGAACATATGGCTACTGGAATCTGGCAGAGCGATAATGTGAGGGATTGATGAAGAAGAGAAGAAAAAAGAGGGCTTCAAGTCCTGGTCGTCCGATTAGAACTTCATTTCCTGGCCGTTAGATTTAAGTTAAAAGATAAAGTTATGTGTATTACACGTTAAGGAGACTGGAGGGTAATTTGGGTATTTTAAAATTTTGGATCTTAAGTATTTCACGTGTGCAATAAGTGAGGGTATTTTAGTAAAAATTATCCTCACGTGGCGAGCACGTGAATACTTAACGAGCCTTTTAATGGAATCTGTCAATTTAAAGGTGTTTCACTAATTTCAATTAATTTAAGTGTGTTTCACTAATTTCAATTAATTTAAGAGTGTTTCCCTAATATCAATTAGTGGATGGGGGTGTTCCGCTAATTGGCCCTTTTATTTTTTATTTATCTTTCCAGAATCAACAATCATTGAGCAAAAGTCAAGGTTTTGACCTATTTAACAACATAAATGAATGTGGTTCCACCAAATTTGAGCCTTGGTGCTTTGACAATTGAACAAATTTTTTTGTTCTGAGAAAAGATCAAAATCATCATTAGGGTTATTTTTTAAAGGAGTATTGCTCATTTGTTCCTGAATGTTTCATTCATCGAAACCATAAAAGCTAAAAAAGCATTTGTTAATCTGATCATATGGCATCGTTAACCATTTCTAGGTCAATTAAATTGAACCGTGGTGTTTTGACTAATTTAGCAAATTTTTGATTTTATTTATTAGGAGATTTGCATATAAGAGGGTTTGAATTTTGAACTGAGATCGTTGGTACCATCTCTTAACAACTTTACCACTCCAACCAAGTGACATCTATAATTTTTAGTTTAATTTTAAACATTAATAATATATCATAAAAGATTAAATCATTATATAAAAAATTTAGATAAAAATTTCGTATTTTGTTGTCGATGACTGTGAATTCTATAAACTACATGAAAGGAAATATGAGAGGAACAAGGTTTGAGAAACATAATTTGCAAGCATGACTGTAAATATACTTTATTTTTTTTCACGAAATTGAGGTTTAAACCCAATTTTACCTTGTGTTTCACTTCTCCCCCACCCAACTTTGATTTTTTAAATCTAACCTAAAAAATATTTGTCTTATGTACACCTGTCATTTTTAACTCTTTGACTTGGTTTTATTTACTTTTTATTGACATATTTGCCCTTCTTTTATTTAGAAAGGAAGTAATAGATAGAGATAGATATCGTAGGTTACTTTTTTTACCATTTTTTTCGGCGAGTCAGATTTACCGGTGAGCCAGATTTACCAAAGAACATCTTTCTATTTTTCTTCTTCATCGTCTTCTTCTTCATCTTTACCTGCATCTTCTTCTTCTACATCTTCATCATCTTCTTCATCATCATCCTTTCCATCTTCATCTTTTTTTCGGCGAGTCAAATTCTCCATGAAATCAGTGACCATATGCATCACCATCAACTTCTTCTTCTTGCCATTCAATTTGTTATTTATTTTTTGTAAAAAAAAAAATAGTATGCAACCGTATGCAATCTCGTGTTATGCAACTGTTACGCAATATTACGCAACTATTATGCAACTTTGTATTACGCAACTATTATGCAACTAGTATGCAACTTTATATTACACAACTATTATGCAACTAGTATGCAATTGCATGTTATGCAACGGTTATATGCAACTTCTATGCAACTGCATGTTATGCAACTATTATGCAACTTATATGCAGTTATTTTGCAACTAATGCAACTGTTGTGCAACTAGTTTGCAACTGCTACGCAACTATTATGCAACAGTTATTGTAACGCCCCAATCTGAAACTCAAATCTCTAAGAGATTGAATCGCATCTCAAGGCGTTAGGTTTACTATACCAGGTGATTAAACAGTACTAAAACAAACCTAAATAAAGATTTATGAACCTAAATCAGAGTTAAGCTAATCTAGTTCGTCAGAACTTTAATCACCTCTAAAAATAGTTAGGCCCAACGGAAAATTCGCCAGAGTTTCCCCTGTATTTTAAGGGTCTGAAACCTATCATAAACCTGTATAAGAGATGATTTATCCATAAATAACACTTCTATATCAATTCCATTCATCCATATCATCTCATCATATCTAAGCAACCATATTCATCTATATAAAATACCTAGTTATCCACTAGGCTGGATCCAAACCATAATTCTAAAATGATCTCTCGCTTGATAAAATAATACATATATAAGATTTGTTAAGTGATACTAAATATACATAAGTGTGCTTGTTTTACATTATATAGTTCAAAAGAATATATATGCAAAGCAAGGAAAATAACTGTATCATAACTGAATAATAACAACACCTCAAGTATAATAA
>MVGT01000486.1:100023-153240 GCA_002174775.1 Macleaya cordata | reverse complement strand
TCTCTCTCTCTCTCTCTCTCTCTCTCTCTCTCTATATATATATATATATATACCTTTCTGTGGGTAGGCTTCAATTTGTGAAATTCTTTTCATCTTTTAATGGTTTTTTTTTGATGGATTCGAGTTCTGCAAATATTCTCGTGTTGTTGTGGTGGGTTATTTATTTTTTGATCTTGATTCTGAAATGCCTGTTATGTGTTTGTAAAAATTCAAAATCGACTACATATTGATTTTTCTGCAGAGATCAGTTTTGGTGTATGGAAAGCATACATACTTTTTCAAATTTTAATGGGTTATTGATGGATTCAAGTTCTGTAAATATTCCATTAAGATTCTATTTACATGTATCTAAGAATTTCTTTATCTTGTTGTGATGAGTTTATTTTATTTTTTATTTTGATTCTGAAAATGCCTGTTTTGTTTGTGAAATTCGATTTTAATTATACTTCACATGGATATATTTCTTTCTTGTTTAGATAGTTTTATGTTTTTAATTTTGATTCTGAATGCTTGTTATGTGTTTGTGAAAATTTAAATTCGACCGTAGATTGCTTTTTCTGCTAAAGAGATCGATTTGGTGGAATGGAAAGGAGACATACTTGCAGTGGGTGTTACAGAAAAAGACATGGCCAAGGACGAGAACTCGAAATTTGAGAACTCGATCTTGAGAAAGTTAGATACTCAGTTGGGCGGTCTTTTGGCTGAGGCATCCTCAGAAGAGGATTTCACAGGGAAGGCTGGCCAATCTACAGTTCTCAGGCTTCCTGGGTTGGGTTCAAAAAGGATCGGCTTGATTGGTCTCGGCCAATCCACGTCATCTTCTATATCTGCTTACAAAACCCTTGGTGAGACTGTTGCAGCAGCAGCAAAAGCTTCTCAAGCAAGTAATATTGCTATTGCGCTTGCTTCTTCTGAGGGTCTCTCGAAGGTTAACACAGCTTCAGCAATAGCATCTGGTATGTTGTTAAATCAATTGCCAAGTGAGATCATTTTCCGTGTTATGTTTTTTCTTTTTTCTTTTTTGCTTTTTGAAATCTAGGTATTGAATTGTTTGGGATGTTTTATTTGGTTCAGGAGCTGTATTGGGTGTTTATGAAGATAATAGATTTAAGTCGGATTCGAAGAAGCCATTGCTTAAGTCAGTCGATATTCTTGGTCTTGGTACTGGACCTGAACTTGATAATAAGCTCAAATATGCTGGTGATGTTTGCTCAGGAGTTATTTTTGGGAGAGAGCTTGTAAACGCACCAGCTAATGTGCTCACTCCTGGTTCGTAAGCATTCTCCTTTTTGTGTCTCTAATTTGTATTACATCTCCTTTCTATGAGTTATTGTATATTCACCCATCTGTATTATCTAAAGTTCAACCTATTGGGATGGATTTTGCCCGTGACCCGCCAACTCATAATATTTAATTCTTGTGGGTCAAGTTCTTCATATGGTTCACAGTCCAAAACATGCCGCCTTTTCTCCTTGTTTCTGTTGATTAGGAACAAACATGATTTAGTTTTGGTTGTTCCACTCTTATCACTCAGGTGTACTAGCAGAAGAGGCTTCAAAAGTTGCTTCAATGTACAGCGATGTTCTTACTGCAAAAATTTTGGATGTGGAACAATGCAAAGAATTAAAAATGGGTTCATATTTGGCTGTCGCTGCGGCTTCTGCAAATCCTCCTCATTTCATCCATTTATGCTACAAACCTCCTAGTGGGACTATCAAAGCCAAATTGGCATTAGTTGGGAAGGGATTAACATTTGACAGGTATTGTCTTTTTCTTTTTGAATGAGCACTTTTCTGTTTTGTTGTTCTTTCTCAACCTAATGAAATAACTATTTGGATTATTACCGTAAAATAAAGGAAAAGATCCATTTTCTTATGTGGCACATAAATGGGTCCTACTGAGGAGACCATCAAGGTCAAGAATGGGGCTAACAGGCCTATAGGGAGGTTAAAAGATCAGATTATAATGGCATTATAAAAGCTGAAACACTATTTAATGTGGCTGAAGGTTTACGTAAAAAAGTTCGAAAGATATTTCTTAAGTTTTCAATGAAATTTGAAACTTCAATAAATAGTGCTGTAATTCTGAAAATGTTAAAATGGAAGTTATTTTTCATATTTAAGCGGTAGTTTGAAAATGTGATGCTAGAATAACATTTTGAGAGACATATTATGATGGTCAGTTTTTGTCAAAAAAGGTTGTTATGAGCAGTAAAACAGGCGTTTAGTGGAGTAACTAATGCAACAACCAACGGTTTAATTTGTGTGTCTTTGTTATTACGGCTGTTTTTTATGATTCTTTAAACCAAGGTGACATTTTCTGTTTAGGCTGTTTTTCACATTATTCTGAATATTCAAAAGAATGCAAGTTCGCTGAAGATTAGAACTATTTGATTGAGTGGTCCAGCTCTGGCTTAGGGATTTGGATATATTATAGGTGCTATGAACTAATTGTTGTGTTTTTCCTTCATAGAACTCACAGTTTGCATTGTCTACTGCACAGACAGGAACTTTTCCTTCCTGTCCTAGTGCAACAATTCTTACAGTATTTACTAAAGGGGTAGTGTTGGATCTACCCCAAATAGGTAGCTGTTTACCCCATTTTTAATTTCAAACACTCAACAATCTCGCCCTTATAAAATGGGCACAAGATGAGTCAGTTTACCCCTCTCTTTTCTCTCTATGTGTAAAGCCGCCCCTAACAACTGATAACTATTATATAAAATCAAAGTTCTAATTAGATCTTCTACTATACAACTATACAAGTTGGGTTCAAGGCCTTCCATTCCAAAATCGAAGTTTTAGAGAATTTTGTGATGTGGGTTCCATTCATCCAAAACTAGGTTTTTTTAAAATTATCAATATTGTTTTCTATAAACTACAATTACCTGTGTTTTATAGCATGCACTAAGTATCTCCATAAGAGAATTCCCAATTTCAAGAAGATTTTCTTCGTCATCCTTCCAAACAAAAAAGGATTTTCTTCTTCCTGTCAAGAAAGCAAGAAACAACAACTCAGTCACACACCCATTTAAAAACAAGACTCCAAATGAAGTAATCCAGATATCATGGGCCACTTTTCAATGCATAAGCAGGCGATTGATGGATTTTACTGTATATATCGGATGTATCGGATCATAAAGGGATGGTAGTAGTTCAAGATATATTCTCTGCATCTCTCTCTTTCTTAGTCTTTTTTTAAAAGTAAAAAAAAATCTACCCCATCAATGACGAGGTTCACCCCCTACAAAGGTGTAGTTTACCCCACTTCTGGGGTTAACAGATACCTAACAGGGGTTGATCCAAAATTAGCCTTTACTAAAGTCATACTCGTTGGAAAATAAGAGGCTACGAAAGTGAATATTTATGTTGTTTTTCAGCTTTTACATGTTGTGGCTTACAATTCATTTGAATGATTTTTTATTTTTTTTAATCCGTTTGTTGCCAGTGGTGGTTACAACATCAAGACAGGACCAGGCTGTTCGATTGAACTAATGAAATTTGACATGGGAGGCTCTGCAGCAGTTTTAGGTGCAGCAAAAGCCCTTGGTGAAATCAGACCTCCAGGAGTAGAGGCAAGATGTTCTTTGTTGTTCTTCTTTTAGGAGCAAAGGCCCAAAACCCTAAGGGCTTTGAAGATGAAGTACTTGATGCAATTGACTGTGTTGAAGAACAGAATTTTAACATAGCTAGGATTTTTTGGTTTCCAGGTTCATTTCATTGTTGCAGCTTGTGAAAACATGATTAGTGGCACAGGCATGAGACCAGGGGATATTGTCACAGCTTCCAATGGAAAAACAATTGAGGTAATATTTCTGTTTTTTTTTATTCACATTAATTCAGGTAATACTTTTGTTTTCTTTTATTCACGGTTTAACTTATAGTAGCTTTGGTGTCACATTGTACAGACACCTATATCTATGTCTAAATGCATCTTTAAAATTGCTCTTTTTGGCCGAAGGAAACATACTCTTTGACCAAACAAAAGAGGCCCCTTAATACTATTAATAGTGTTTTTTGGTCCATTGCACCCTTTTCTTGTTTCAAAGTTTGGAATACGAGTGAAACTTTTTAGAGTCACCTTTTTCCCGTTATTTTGATGTAGAAATACAATCTCAATAAAATTAAAGTGTGAGCTCCAAGAAATATTTCACATGAACTTGGTGGATGAAGTGATTCCCTTACTGCATTTTTAGGACTCCATTCTAATCTATATACACTGTATTTGTCTGAGAAGGGTGCATTGCACACCCCAAATTGGCCAGATGTATCTGGGGGTTTGTATTTCTTTTATTTATTTTTAATCGGGTGGTTTTGTATTTCTTTTATAAATCTGTGAGATTCTGGAATAGAAATTTCAGTTTTTCTAATAGAATTCTAGGTAGCTAACTTGGTAGAATGACAGCATAAAGCTCTGAAGTTCAATAAATCAGGAAAACTCTTTCCTTGTTTTATGAGATGCATCCACTTTAAGGTTAATTCTGAACGAGAACAACACTGACAAAGTAAGTAGTAAACTAATTCTTTACGAAGTTATTGGACATTATATTTTGAAGGAAAATGTTTTTGTACTTTAGGCTTTCCTTTGTCCTCTTTAGGCGCTTAAGTATATCTTTATGTGAATATTTTAAAATTGTGTTGATGCGTGTTATTGGCTCTATTGCAGGTGAACAATACTGATGCTGAAGGCAGACTTACACTAGCAGATGCTTTGGTATATGCATGCAACCAAGGTGTAGAGAAGGTATGGTTGAGTGAGATTTAAAAAGCATTTGACTGCTATCTATAGAGAATTATGACTTAGACATATCAAAATATTTTGATTCATTTCTTAGGTTCATTGAGAAAGTGTGGCAAGGAGGGATCAAGATAAATGAGTTCTTTTTTTGCTTACTATTTAATGAGTGTATAGTGTTAAACCTTTCTAATTTTTCAGAGAATCATTTTCTTTTTCATTGTTCATGATCTTGATAAAACCCTAAATATATTTAGAATGCGGCAAGAACTTTACCATACAAATTAGATTTGTGATGACTGATTGTGACTAAACCATGTCTTAAGATGATTCTCCTTTAACTCTCAGCATTTCTTTGTGGAATTTTCAGATTTATGGGACGTTGGTTGTGTCATAATTTTTCTTCCGGAATATTAAAATAAAATGAAGATAGTAAAGCAAAATTAGTGTAAACAGCTTTATCTGTCGAGAATCCAGATTCCAGCCTTTGAACAGTTATCTCTTCAAACAGTAACTACCCTTTTTTATATAACCAAGCAAATAACTAAAGTACAAGCTTAAACTTCAACCGCCACACTTTTTAGATTCTCATTATCTTGGAAGATTGTTTAGGAGAACTGAAGAACCTTACGCAAAGTAGTATTTTATTTATTTATTTATCTTTTCGAAAGTATTATATCTTCGTTTGAAAAGCCAAAACAAAGCAACCTTTAAATAGGTGATCCATCAATTTCAGCATCTCCGCTTAACTTTGTAACCTTCAGAAAGAAGTCAAGAGTCGAGATAAGCTTGCCATGTAGAAACACGTTCAGGTGGGCTTAATTCTAAGTTTATAAATTACACACATTTTCTATGACCTTTTTCTAGATTTAACACTTCCCAGTAAGTTGAAAGAGAAAAGGTAGAAGAAGAAGAAAAGATGAAGAGAATGAGGGGGTAGAGAGTTACTAAATGTGTAGCATCTCTACCCCTTATATATATTTATTAAGTGTACTATCACAAACTAAAGTACACTAAAGTAGTACACTAAAGTACATTATTCAGGCGTAGTACACTAAAGTACACTATTCATGAGTAGTACACAAAACACTGTTCACAGTCACTATTCATAATTACTGTTCACACGATTTAATCTTCTAACACAGTATATATAGGTTTTCTTCCTTCCCTAGATCACTATAATATGTTGATCATGATCCTAAATTGCATAAACCCTAGATAGGTGTTATTTGCTTATTTTTTTATGTAGTTTTCCTCCCTTGGATAACTATCCATAGCACCTTTCCTCACTAGACTCTCTACATGGGATGTCTTCAACCTTGAAGACATTGTTGGACCTATAGATCCTGATACCTGACATTGCCTCAAATCTCTTAATTCAAAGAGTTTGTACATTAGGAAATTTTTTTTGTGATCCCTTTCTAAATCTGTATTCTATATGACCCATATACTTTTACAGGATCCTGCCCTTGATTTCTAGCTTGAGACTTTCAAACGATGATATTTCTCCTTAATGCTTAATGTTCCTTTGCAAATCTTCACAAGCACTTCCCCAGTTCCCCATGCGTGTCCCTTCATCTTGATTTTGAATTGCCTCAAACCCAAGATTTCCTTAAGAAATAAGCTTGCAAATTAGTCCAATCTAAATGGTACTTGTGGACATCATTCACACGCTCCCCAAACAAATTTCTTTAACAGCCTTTTCAATCTGTTAGCCACCTCAGCTATGGTGGAAACAAGGAAAGGTAATAATTTAGAATCCAGGGTGCGTGTACTTGGAAGGTTTTTCGATGCTGTGGAATTCAATTTCATGAATAATTTAAGTTGGCAGTACTATATCTTATAATTGCTCCTTTGTGTTTGTAACAATCACTAATTATTTTGTAGAAAGCAGCATTACTTTTGAACAGAACAATAGTTTTTTTTTTCCTTCTCAACATTAACAAAAGATACAACATTTCTCTTTATGATAATCAACTAATGATAGGACATTGAAAAAACTCATAAGATTGACGCCATCTCTGAAGTCTTCTTGAGCATTGACATATCTTTGTTCGCATGTTCAATTAGTTAAACTAATGAGCTTTACCCTTTACCCCTCTCATGTAACCCTGTTTAATACTCGTTTTGAACTTTACCAATGCTTAGATTCTTTCTAACATCTGCCTAAAAACTGTTTTCTGCAGATTGTTGATCTGGCGACGTTAACTGGGGCATGCGTAGTTGCCCTTGGACCCTCTGTTGCAGGTATATTTCATTCTCTGTTCTAGTAACTTTTCATTCCACATTGCCTTAATAATTTTTTAAAATTTTTATCCAACAAGTTACTGGATCAATCTTGATAAATCAGTGGTAGAACCATTGTTACCATTCATCATATTACATTTCAAATAATTTCAGTTGAAATATCGAAATATTTCAATTTCCATAGAGGGCGATATAACCTGCAATGTCGTTTGTCAATATTTTGGTTGAAATATTTGAAATATACGAAATATTCGAATAAACAGTAAATTTCTACCGAAATAATGACAAAAACACAAGAAAGTAGTGTTTCTGTATCAAAATAGAAAATTTTCTTATCAAAGAATTGAAAGGGAATGCAACATAGGTAACACTTAAATTAGATGTTTTTTTTTATGAAGTTAAATCAGATGTTTATTATTCTTATTAGGGATATGCCATAGGTTGTGCTATTGTGCGAGCTACTAAGAGACCTAAGTTTGGTATTTATTCGTCTAATTGCTTTTATGTAGTTACTTTATTTTTAAAGTATTGACCTGTTTGTTACTAATTCCTAAGCTAGGCGCCTAGGCCGAGGTATTTGATTAATAAATAATTTAACCTCTTAAATACTTACACGAGCGTCTAACAACATGCCATTGTTCTTCATTTCCACTCACCATAGTAATCGTTAGAGCTTGATAGCATGCGTTTTCATACTTCTTTTATTGTTTGCTAACTTTTGAATAAAATTTCCACAACATTTCCATCATTTCCATTAAATTGTAATTATTTCCACACTAACCTGAATATTCGGTTTCCAAACGGATTGAAATTTAAAACCTTTCGATATTCCCTTCTTTTTCTTTTTTTTATATATATTCTTGGAGCTCGAGTCAAATAGGGATTAGCTTCCATTAAGAGTCGGATCATTGTCAGTGCATCAGTCAATTTTGGAAAATATTTTCCTTCAGGTGTCTTCACTCCGAGTGATGATCTAGCAAAGGAGGTTTTCGCTGCTTCAGAGAACTCCGGGGAGAAATTTTGGAGGATGCCGTTGGAGGAAAGTTACTGGGAGTCCATGAAATCAGGGGTGGCTGATATGGTCAACACTGGTGGGCGTCAAGGTGGCGCTATCACTGCAGCCTTATTCTTGAAACAGGTTTTGAACTTCATTTCTTCTTCCCTTGTTTCACTTGGATCTTGCTTAGTAAATTCTCTCCATCTTATATTGCGAAATTATATAGCTTAATGAAGGGAGTTTAATATCCAGAAGGACCATAACTGAGTATGTGCATTCAAATGTACATTATAATTTACCCATTGGACCCCGGTACACGTTTATCCAGGAACCAAACCTAATCAGTACCTGAACCAGAAGCGCTAGGAACTGAAACCTTTAGTACTACAATCAGTTCTGGTTTTGAGGACTTTGATATCCAATAGAACCGGAATGGGCTTTCAATATTGATTTTCCTTTGTGTTTCTATTAGTTTTAACATGTTTTGTAAATTGTATATAAGAATCAAGTATTGGAGAATGGGAACCAAAATACTTGAGAACCTTCTGGAACCTAAACTGATTATCTGGGATTTGGTTCCACCTATTTGAGTACCAGAACCAGAACTGAGTTATTTAATTGGTTCCAATTCTGGGTAGTTCAATAACTAAACCAGTACCAAACCATTGACACTCCAATTCCTAACAAGTTGCGTCAAATTAGGAAAACGAAAAATGGAAGAGAAATCTATGGATCAATATAAAAACTAAAATCAGGAAACATTTGGTCACTGTCCTAGATTCTGAAGAGAAATTTGTTTCTGTTCAAAATAGGATACCAAGTAATTTTATTCTGAACTCTGCTCCTTTTGCAGTTTGTCGATGAGAAGGTTCAATGGATGCATATGGACATAGCAGGCCCTGTGTGGAACGAGAAGAAACGGACAGCAACAGGATTCGGTGTCTCAACTCTGGTGGAATGGGTTCTGAAGAACTCTTCTTAGTTTAGGTTAGGTGGAACAACATTTGTCAGGAAAGAGTGAGGATATCTCGATATGAATTTGAGATTTAATTGAATAGGATGAGAACAAAAAAAAAATGGGAGAAATGTTGAGGTGATGATAATGGATGGTGTGGTTTTGAGCTTTTTACTGCAATAAATAAAAGACTGTTCCATGATTTTCTGGCATGAGTAATTGAATTTTCTGTTCAAGTTAAATTGATCAGTACAATTATGGTAGAGCAGGTCAAAATTAGAAAAGATAGAAACGAAATCAACAGATTAAAAGTGTTTGGCTGCAATAAAAATGGATAAATGATATTGCCAAAAACCATGAGAAATGCCACAAATGATTGGAGCCTTTGTTGAAAAACGCATCGCTATAATCCTGGAAAGAGTAATGCTAGGCGGGCTTCCTTACCTCACGATGGACATCATCCTCACCTAGATCATATCCTTCTATCGGCTGCCCACGGGCACTTGAAGAAAACTTGAAGTTTGGGAGAATCTTCTTAATTGGAGCTTCATTCCATGAGGAGACATCCTCATAAAAAATCAGTCCTCGGATCATCTCCATGCAATTCTCAGTCACCCTTGGATCATCACCATGTGCTTAATAAGGGAATCAATAAGGGAGTCGCAAATGTACCAAATATGCCACATTTTTATGGGCTAATGTGAGAAGGTTTTTATGGGCTAATGTGAGAAGGTTAAAAGTTTTAGAGCGGGCTATTTTTTGAATATGATGCTGGTGAAGAGATCATCCTCCCAAAACATTAGCCCCTAGATCATCTTCATGTAGGCCCACAAAATGTGGGGCTTTGATGGGGTTGAATAAGGTGGGGTTTACTAACCCCAATGTGTGTCCAATTTATTGGCGGCCTACATGGAAGTGATCTAAGGGCCGAGTATCTGTGAAAATGATCTACCACCATGTATGTACATATTAAAATCACATCATTCTAAAAACTTTAACCCCATCAAAAGTTGTGTGATTTACGGGGTGCCCATAAATATCATTAGTTGTAAGGTAACTTTTGATGCGGTTATAAGTTTTAAGGGCATCCACAGCGGTGCAAAATCTTGGCCAAATTTGCAAAAATTGTTCCGCACTAGCATAATCCAAATCTCGAAAAGGACCCTACAAGTCTCTTCCCCAGGCCAAATTTGGCAACGTGCGTTTCAATCTGCAATTTGTTTTGTTTAGCCAGACGGGTTGGGAGGGGGGGCGTTTGATCTCGGACGGGCCAGGGGAGGGGCTTTTGGCATGGGTCGGAGAACGGGGGGGGCATCTGATATCAGACGACCTAAGGGAGTAATAAAAATTCCATAGCCTTAGCTTAGTTTCGGGTTCGATTTCTTATGCAGTTAGCGATGTTGCCCACTTTGCCGCAAAAGGGGGCCGCTATCTTCCCCCAAAAAATGCCAGTTCCACCATCAGGGCCAGCATTTTCAAAAAAAAATTTTCTCATAAGATTAATTCCCAGCCTTAGATGTTTTTGGTTTTTGGTTTTTATTTTAAAATATCCTGACTCTCCCTTTACCAACGGATATATTTTAAACCGTTTGAACTAAAAAGTCCTATAAATCCTACTGTCTTCTTCTCAAAACCCACAGTCAGACCATCTTTCTTCTCAAACCTTTTACTCTTCTCAAAACCTACAGTAAACTTTCCACACTCAAACACTTCTCACATTTAAACACTTACCCAATTTTATTTCTTTCTCGGTTTAAATTTCTACAATGGCTACAAAAACAGTCCGAGGAAAATTTTTTGACACAATTGAAGATGTAGCATTATGCCGAAGTTGGGTTGCGATTAGTGAAGATAGTGCAACCGGAAAAGATCAAAACCAACAAACATTTTAGGGTCGTGTGAAAGATGTCTTCGTCTCACTCAATCTATAATCGGCGCAATGTACAAAAGCGTCAGTGCAAAGTCGATATTCAACAATTTTAAAAGATGTTTTACTTTTCTTAGCCAAGGTGCAGGAAATTGACCGACAATACCACAACTGTTGGGACGAAAATTGGAAGTTCATTAGGGATTGAGGCCTTTATCTTCCCAACTTATTTTTTTCCCACAAATCTTTTCATTTCTATAAACACAAATCATATTGTATAATAAATAAACACCTCAACAATACACATTAAATTTGTAAAATTTTAAATACAAAAACTTAAAATATTTCAACAAACATATTATAAGCCTAAAACATAATTACCACAACTCTCATTTGTTGTATATAAAGATAAATGATACATATTCAACATATGTAAATTTCATATCAAATTGTTCATTCATTTATATTGATTATAAATATAGTGTATAGTTGATAATCCTAAAACCAAATAAATTTCTCGGTTTTGATGTTCTTAAAATAAAAACATTCTAAAAAATTCTAGCTTTTGATCATTCAACTATAAATCAACATATATGAAGTGATGATTTTGAATATACATTGACAAATTTATGAGAAATCCACCCAAATCACACAAATTGACCACCTAAATCATTCCACCAACCTCTTTGAGCAAATAATAAAACCTAAAAGCTAATATTTAATCTAAGATTTTTTTTTAGATTAAGTTCAAAATGAGAAGAAATTGGTTGTGAAATGGGGTAGATCTAGTAGTAACTATGAAATAAAATGAAAAAAATGGATGCCAAATGTTAGGGTTTTAGTAGAGGTTTTGAAGTTGAAGAAGAAGAAGAAGAAGAAGCAAAAACACTAAAATCGGCTAATGTGAGTAGTTTTAAGGGGTTGGGACACATTCAGTATTTTTTTTTAAAAATAACTTTTCAATTAATGCTAGGCGGTGTCCCTGGGGGCCGCCTGGCATTATTTGAAATTTTTTTTCTAAAAATACCGATTGAGTTCCAAATTTAGTTTTTTATCAATTTTTTTTAGAAAAAGTGTAAGGCCATCGACGTGTAACTCAGAAATGTAGGCCAAATTTGGGAAGCCAAATTTAGCTTTTAGCAAATAGTGAGTAGATCATTCTCACACCTTTGGATCATCGTTTTGAGAGTACTGCAACATTGTTGGCACATATTGGGCAAACGTATCTCCCCTCATCCTAAAGTACTCAAATGACAAAGCATTAGTGTTTTCTCACCCAGTTGCACGTAAGGTTATTGAGTGTGTGGTGCGTAGCACCATAGGATTAGTTTCACTCAAAGGGTGGGGACACCCATGATTACAAAAAAAATAAAAAAAAAAATAAATTCATTAGTGATTATTTTATGAGAAGGAATGGAATAACCTTGGTTCCCCATAATATGGGGTCTCCCCCTCCAAGGGTATCGTAAAAGATTGTATTAAAGTTTCGATCGGTTTATAACATGTAGTGCCGACCCTGAGCCAAAGCACCACAAGCGGTGCTTTTGGCCTCCAGAACTTAGGGGCCACCAAGGCTTTAGTATTACAAGTTATTTATAAAAAAAATAAAAAAAAATGAGATGATCCAAATTACCACATAGACATGATTTAAGGGGTGATTAGTTATTATATTTTCATTATGTAGGATCATCTTCACAAAAAATTAGGTAATTTTAAAACTTGTAATCTAATTATCCATTAATTGAACTCAATGGTAAATGAATAGCTCAATCACCGTTGATTTTCAGTGATTTTCAATCACTAGAAGATGGGGTTACAAGTTCTAGAATACATTAGTTTTCGATGATGATAATCAACATGGTAAGGAGAACATCCTCACCCAATATCATCCATTGGATCAACTTCGTGTGGGCTCCACAAGTAATGTATGAGTAACGGTGTACGTGGATACGTTCTCTATATGTAGAGTAAGGATCCACATTTTGGTAGGAATGATTTCCTTTATCATTTAGATCATCCTTCATATAATTCTAAAATTTCTATATAACCCTATCAAAAGTTAGGTAAATTATAACTCATTCATTTTATTCGTTTACTTTAAACCAACTTTTTATGTGACTAGAAGTTTAGAACTTTGTGATTTTATATGAGGATGATCTACATAATGTGGAGAACATCATCATACCTTTGGATCATCTCCATGGAAGCTCCACAAATAACTTGTAAGAAATTTATATGAATAAGCATGATGCGGATCCTAACTCATATATATAGCAGGTGGCCTCTAAAAAAATTGTTAGGACCTCCCTAGCTCCTCAAAATTGGCTAAGGACCTTAAATTATTTACAATGTAAATTTAATAGCATCCCCATTTCCTTACTTACCAAAAAAAGGCAAAGATAAAAAAAAAAAAAAGGAAAAAAAAGCCCTCACGTAAGTGATCTCCTGCTCGACTCATCAATCTCCTCTTTCAACATTTAATCTCTATTCTTCTTCACTTTTGTTTCTTCATATTATAAACATCAATCGATAAAAAATAAACCAAGTTCTAAACATCAATGTAAAGTAAGAAATCTACCTAATGATTTTTAGTTATAGCAGTTTAATGAATTTTTTTTTTAGTATTTGTAATATTTTTTTTTTGTGCATGCATATGAGGCCACATAATTTTAGTTCGCTTCGGGCCTCTAATTTCTCAGGGGCGGCCCTGATAACATGGTAATTGTCCCTACCAGTACCGGAAGACCATGGTTAGAATACCACTTATAAAACTTTATTGTAACACTGGTGTATTGCCTTGAATAAGTAGGAACACTATCAAGTAAAAGCCTTCTTGCCAACTTGTTGGAACATTGTATTCTTCTGTATTTAGAATTTGCCGGTGTCACAATGACCCTAGTGTGACCTGCACCATGAAAGAAGGTGATCTAAATTATTTTGTAAGGATGTTCTACTCACCAGGCAAATCATTATATCAAAAAAATCAGCCTTCTAAGACCTCAACCCCCTCAAATCATTTCTTAAAAATAAATAAATTTTAGACGTCTTTTGTGTTGTTGATTTTCAATCACTTGATAATAGAATTACAAATTTTTAAAATGGGATGATTTCAGTGTTAAAATCAGCCAACCATGTAGAACATTATTACTAAAAATTAGCCCTTAAATTATCTTCACGCAGTCTCGTGTAACTCTGCAGTCACAGGACATAGGGTTATTTGAAATCCGACGGTTAGTGTGTTTTCACACACCCTCGTGATTTACGTTAAACCCAAAATTGTTCCTTTATTGGTTTTTCGGGTAATTGTAGCACTATCGTATTCTATCCATCTCTTATTTTATTTATTTATTTAGTAGTGCTAGGGTTACAGAAAAAGCTACAAAATTTAGTACAGAAGGCACAATTTATGGTGAGATTCATATCACTTTGGGATGGGGTACGAATTACGAGAGTATGTGAAACATATTGACCGTCGGATTAACCTTCTGTAGCAAATTCTGTAGAAGTTTGCTGTAACTCTAGCATTTCCGTTATTTATTTTGTTAAAGACGAAAATCATGCTAAGCTTAACCAAACACAGCGTTGGCTGTGACGTAAGAAGACTATGGATCATTGGATCCTATCTGATTCTAACACAACTTTGACTGTTTTTAGATGTTCGTTTTCTCAGTTGACCTTTCGTACGGGAAAGGTCCAAGCCGTCAAGTCGGATTTATATCCATTAGATTTGGGAGCAGCTTCATTGGTTCTTGAATCCAACGATGGGGAGTTACCCATCACTCAATCAGAGGTGTCAAATTGTTGTTCTTTACATGGGACTGTGGGGTCCATGAATTCTCACTTTTATACCAGTAGTACAAGCGGCTTAACAATGATAGTCCTGGCAGTACCATATATACTGAACAACATTAAATAAAATAAAATAAAAAGTGGGAAAAAGAGGGAGAAAAAAAAAAGAGCAAATGTTTTGTTCTTTAACTAGTTTCGCTTGATTGATCGACGATCATGTACAGATACACAAATTTTTGAACAGAATGAGTATTTCTCTTACTGTAATGACCTTCAATCTTCACGAAGGTCAACCAGAAAACAGTCCAAATTCATGGGAGAAAAGAAGAGATTTGTGCATAAGTGTCATTACAAGTTATTCCCCAATGATTCTCTGCACCCAACAAGGTGATTTTTTCTCATATCTTCTCCATAATGTTTGTTTGTTTCTTCTTGTTTTTTTTTTTTTTTGATCTGGGCCTTCTTTGATCAGTTTTCTGGAGATGGGTTTTTCTTCTTCTAGTCCCTTGTTGAGTTTTTCCCCTTCAAATGACTGAACTGGGTTTTGTTTAAACGTTTTTACGATTGAACAGTTTACCATTTTCTTACTACTCTTTTCTTTCTTTTTTTTTTTTTCGGAAATGGTTGGTATAGTTTTGGGTCAAATAGTTGATCTGGGTTTTCTGCTACTGAGATTTGGATTATGGGTTCTTTTTGTTTTAGGCTTGAAGTCACAATTGGAGTTTCTTCAACAGGGTTTACCAGGTATTTTCTATATTGATCTGGTATCACAGTTATTTGAGTTTCACTAAAATATGGTACTCCTTACTGACTCTGAATCTGTAGGGATTTGATTTAGTTCAGTTTGAACTAGTTGTTTAACAAATACATAAAAGAGAAGCTTGAATTTATGTATTTATTTATTTTAAATTTGAAATCCTGAATGTATGATTTGTTCCATTGTCTTTGTAAATATGGTTAATTCATTGAGCATTAGAAAATTAAATGATGTTGCAAAGTGGAACACCCTTTACTTGTGTATAACTTAGGTGTAATTTGATTATTTGAACACGCACCAAGTATTGAAATTGATGAACCTTGAGCTTTTAATACTTAGCAATGTGGTACTTGTAGGATCAGCTGATAGATGACGATTTAAGCTTGCTTTTTAGATGGGCAAAAACATTCTTATTGGCGATTCCTAGCTTTTTGATTTGAGTATTTTCTATTATTCCCTTGATGATTGAGCCAGTGTGACAGAAATGAGTCCAAGCCCTTGATATACTTTACCGTAACTAAGGAATCACATGTTAGGCTGATATGTGTCATGTAGGTTTACTTTTTTTTTGAAGAGAGTGTCATGTAGGTTTACTGAGGCGGGGGCCCAATATTTTATGGGTCGGTGATTCTGAATATTTGACAGGTAATCAGTAACCAACATGTGAGGTTTCTATTATTGTGATCTATGCCATATATTTATCCTGTCACTTATTAAGTCGATAATTGCATATATGAGTTTCATAGTACATGGCTCACTCTGAATTAAGTTTATTACTTCTGCTACATGTTATATACTTATATGTTTCTAGAATAGGTTTTACCATATGGGAAAACCGACACTTGGTTGATGAAGATATTTTTCAGTGGTTCCCTACTGGAGAAGACTTTTGGTACCTATACTTTCATTATAGCTCAACTTTTTGGAGAGCTTTCTAGAATGGATATGGACACGCTTGTTGATTTCAAAATTGGTTTATTCTTAGACACACTAGTCCCTCAAAAACCTGTCATTTGACACACATACAATTTATGCCATATTGTGATGGGTATTTTCTGAAAATCATTTATTCCATTTCAAGGATGGAAATCAAAGTTTATTTGTTTTTTCCAATCATAATTTAGACATACCCATTACTCTCCTCCCATGTTTATGTCTTTAATTAGACATAATCCATGGAGTGAAAAGACAGGATAAGAATTACGTGTTTTATTCGAGGATACAATAGATGATATTCAATAACAGAATATCATTTTTTTTTTTAGAATGGTTCAAATGTATTGAAAAAAGGCCCAAAGGCAAAGAATACAAAGAATATGAAGAAACAGAAGAACAAACAAGGGGACTGGCCTGTGAGGCTGTCACCCACCCCCTTGCTAATACATGCCCACTTCCCACCGAAGCAGGGAGTCCCAAAAAAGACAAAATTCTGGAATCGTATTCTAGAGAAGAGCTCATTTGGCTGGCCCAAAGATAAATATATGTCTTGGTCTCCAAAATAATCTTCTCAAAAACACATTCCTTGCCCTTGAAGATCCTGTGATTTCTCTTCTTCCACACCCCAAAGGACGGCATGCACCAAAATTTGACAAGGAAGAAACTATGCTTGAATTGGAAATTCAATGTACTTCCAGCTGAAAGAATGTTCATAGAAGGATCTTGCATAAGACAAAACTCTTTGGCATTCCCTTTCATAGGCAAATTGGCATTGTTGTCCAATCTGGTTTTTGGCTATAGGATGCAATAGGGATCTGTTAGCACTGATGCTTTACTCATGCATTCGGAAGCCTTCATAGGACCAATGCATCCCATAAGACTAACTCGCCATTAACCATTTCTGGGAATCCCATTCAAATTATGACTTGAACCTAATAGATTTTTTTTTTCTCGAAATTATGACCATCTCCTTGTTATATATATATATATATATATATATATATAGCTAGGTATGATGATGTATTTTTTATATGGATAGATTTTAATGGTCAAGTAGGACTTGTTTTACTAAGCTTGACATTTAGGACAACACCTAGAATGATAATGATGACAAAGGTGGAATTGTGATCTTGGTTGTGGTGATGGTAGTAGTATTGGATTAGTATGTTCATTCGACGAGTAGGCCTTGGGGAATTCTAGTTGTGGAAGTTTAAAGGTACATGTGTTAGTGCGTTGGTTCTGATTCAATTATTGAAGTACTAATAAAGCAGTTGATTTTGGTTCCTCAGGCTGTCGGTTTGGATTCTGGTATTCAAATAGGTGGAACCAAAATTGAGATAACAAATGCGTTTTTAGTCTGTTCTTTGGTATGCATATTAGTTCCAATTCTCGGATGATCAGTACTTGTATGAAAATAAATTGATGGTTATAGAAAAAACATAGGAAAAGATCCATATTTGTAAACCTGTTCCAAGTCCTATTGGTTCCATTGGATACCAAACTACCTGAAGAGGAATACTAATGGTTCTGGTTCAGGTACTCATATGTTGAACTATAACCTGGAAATTTTGTTCTGCTTCAGCTTGATTCCCGGGTAAAGAGGGTAGTCAGTGAGACCCCTATTTAAAGGTGATTTTTTGGCTGCTCATGCTGTACAACGTACATGCCAAGTACCCCATAGATAGTTGCCATGTACAATCAAAGCTTGCTCTTGTTTTGTTGAAGCTTTAGTCTTTCGCCAAGGTCTCTTTTCTCCTCTATTTCTGAAGTTGATCATACTCACCTATTTCCTTCTGTCTCATCCTGTCCACAATTGATGCTGATCTGCTAAGCACTCTATCTCTTGGTTTATGGGTTAGGGAGACTTCCAGATGCGTATTGTCTTTTAATATTGATCTCTTTTATCCTTCTTTTTTTTGATCGGTAAAGAATCAATTTTATTAATGAAAGAGAGCAACAAAAGAAAGGCCTGACGAAAATAAAGTTACAAGGACACTAACACAGCATCCCATTTCAAAACAAAGTCTTCAAATCTAAAGTTTTTGGCCCATTCCTGTCCCCTGCTCCAGAAGAAAAGCATCCCTTTAGGCAGCAAGATTATCTTTGGAAGAGAGACCACCTGATTCTTAAAAATCACATTATTTCTAGTCTTCCAATGTGATCATATCAGCCTGTGGGATCGAAAGCGACAACTTCCTTTCGATGGCAACTTAAAAGTTGGCCAAGAGAAAAGCAACAAGCTACCGTTATGGGAGTACACCCAGTCAGATTGAAAGAACGAGAGATGAATGCCCAAACATCGGTTGCAACCTGACAATGTAAAAACAAATGATCCCCCAATTCTGGATTCATTCCACAGAGCTCACAAATATTGACCATACTCCATCACTTCTCATTAGGCCTTTTACTGTAGTTTGGAGTTGTATGCTGTCCATACTTTAAAAGTCAGGTGGTACATTCCTCCAAAAACTAGTTGTCGGGAACTCAGAGCCTGTCAACTGAGGGAAAGAATTGCAGGATTTTTACCTTGAAGCATTTTTTACTTTCAACACTTCACAGTCTCTTATCCTGCCTGTCCAGATCAAGATTCGCACCATTAATTATCTCCAACAAGGCTGCCACGGGCCCACATTGTCAACTTCCCAATCATTAAGCGCTCTTCTAAAGCTCAGGTTCCAGGCATTAGTCCCACCATCATTCACCCAGAAATCCTACACCCTTATCTCCTTGTGTGAGGTCAGGTGGAACAAGCCATAAAAAAAAAAAAAAAAAGAAAAAAAAAAAAAGAACAAACGAAAAAAGCTAGGGAATAGTGTTTTGAGAGGGACCTCCGAGAACCGTGGATCCAGACAGAATCTAACCATAACCCCAGCTCATACTGAATATTTCTTCTGAAAACATCAAGGAAATGGGTGATTCCCCGCCCGCACGTAAAACCATAGGAGAGTTTGAAGGTTTTGGAATCCCAAGTCTTATCAGTGGAATCCTCAACTTTCTCTTGGTAGAGGCGCAGATATGTAGTGTTAGCACTTGGATGATCCAGCATTCAAAACATTTCAACCCTTTTCTGGTGCTACTGCTCCATCACAATCTAATACGTACTTGCAAGGCCCCACCCACTAAAAGGTTAATTCTTGAATGCGCTTTTGGTCCATTGTGGTAAATGTTGGTATAATACTATTTGGAGACTTTCTTATGGCCATTCTATATTTTCCTGAAGAATGCTCTTCTTAAGGTGATTAATTATGGAAATAGCTTTTAATATTTCCATTTGTGCAAAATCGTATAAGAATATTAGGTAGGTTATCAACTAAATGCGTAGTCCCACAACAGCTTTTCTCCTCAAGAGCATACAGAAGTGCTGATACATTTCAGATTTCACTCTGATGAACTTGTTTACGGATCCTTCGTATGTTCCAACTTCCATCATGTTTCAACTGCTATTTGTAGATGCTTCTCTGGTTGTTATGGAATCAAGGCTTTAAAGGACTTCCATTAGGAGCCATAAAAGAGAAAAATTAATTGGGTTTAACATTATTGATTGGAACAGGAAAGGCGAGAAATGTTTTTGGCTGAAGAAAATTGTAACTCCTGATCCTATTTGCTAGACTTGATAAAGCTCCCTCGGAACTACTTGTATATTACATATAGATGTTGTAATTGTTGGCTTAAAAAATTCTACATTCTTTGATAGAGTTGTTTCTTTAATAGCCCTTCTTCTACCCTTAAAACTTGGATAGCCCATTACATTAGGTTGAAGTTACTCATTCTTTCATATGTTCTTTTAGAAGCTAATGTTTCATCCTAAATTATTAAAGAACTAACCCTGAAATTGGTTCACACTTCACATATATTTTTAAGGTTATGATCAATTTGGGATTTCAAGAAAAGGATCTCAGGACACTACTGATGAACATTGCACCATCTTCTATGACAAGGAAAAGGTATAACATACCTCAGTTTCTTAAAATCTATGCTGGGTTGTTGTAACCTTGATATACTAAAAAAGTAAACAATGAGAAAGTTGCCTTCTCTGAGAAATTCTTGGATTAAATGAAGGTGGAGCTTCTAGAAGGTGGAACCTTTTGGTTGTCTGAGTCACCCTCGGTTCCAGGAAGCATATCGTGGGGGTCTGCTGTTCCATGTATTGCAACATGGGCGATATCCTTTTTGTTTTACTTATATATAACTAAAAATGTCAAAATTACAAAAATGCCCGTTCTGTTTAAATACTACGTATGTGTAAATAAGTCAATATCAAATCTAACTCACTGTATCTACTCAAAATTATTATCATATAATTTCATTTCCTTGACATGATTTCTACACATTTCAACTCAAGGGAGTTGAGCAACCGGGCTTCTCTTTCCAGATAGTAAATACAAATATGGATGAGTTTAGTCCTCATGCTCGTAGACGAAGTGCTTTGCTCACCTGGCAGCATATAGCGTCATTACCTCCTACCCTGCCAGTTGTATACTGTGGAGGATTCAACACACAGAAGGAATCAACGACAGGACGGTTTTTACTTGGGAGATCAAGGTATGAACCTGGTAAAAGTAATGCCCAGTCCTTTTCTTGTTTTAATATTGAACCATCAGTGTTTATTGTACTTTATACCCTTTAAATTTCTAAATGTATTTAATCTATCTTCTGAGATTACGGTACCTGTTTACCTTGGAACCGGACCGAACCAAACCAGAACCTATTTTCCCAGTTCCAGTTCCACATATTTCGGTATCGGAATTGGAAGGGTCAGGAACCAGAATAGTTAGTATTATAAGCAGTTCTTTTTCTGGTTACTTTGGCACCCGATGGAACTGGAACTGAACCAATGGAACCTGGACGAACTTACAAATATTGAGGTTTCTTTTGATCTTTATATACCCTTTTAACATTTTTCGCATAGAAGAATTAAATAATGGAGAATCAGAACCAACCCGAGAACTGACCAGAACCTGAACTGATTATCCCTGTTCCATCTCCACTTATTTGAGTACCAGCACTGGAATCGACTTATTTAGTAGGTTCCTGTTCCGTGTAGTTCAATAACTGAATCAGAAACGAACCATTGAAACCCCTATTTGGGATCATTTCTGTAATGAAATGGTAGCTTATACAGACAAAATAGTAACCATAGTTCTTCATGTGACCGGCATGCATCAAATATCTAGACTGGCAATCTAATGCTACTGGCTCTCCCTATCAGTTTGAGCAAAAGCTTGATCGGACAAAATACAGTTTACTGTGTAGTGTGTACCATATTTTACCCAATCAATATTAAGATAAGCATAGATTAGAGAACTTCTTGTTTGCATTCTGGAGATTCCCCTACTGTTTAAATAATACTAGTACTGCATGATCTTCATGTATATATTAGGTGAATAAGTAGATGGTCAATGTGTTGTATTTTCCCAAACACTATTCTCTTTTTTCCTTTATGAGACCATTTTAATATCGGATTGTTTGATTGTTTGGGCGCATCCTCGGTATTCTAAAAAGTTTGTATGTATACCAGTTGAATCCGAAAGTTACTCCAATTTGATCTGGATCTAATTCCAGAGATTTACACATACCCAAGTGTTAGGATCCTAGGTTAACTACTCAAACTATCCGCTCCTTATCAGCAATTGCTTTTGAGGTGAATTGGTTGGGTACTCGACATTTAGTACCAGAGCTACCCCCACGTCCAGGGTTCGAGTCATTAAAGGGGCAACCAGTCTATAGGTTGGATTAAGATGCCTTGGTAGTTGGTATTATTATGGGCATGTAGTGCCATCGCATTGAATACTGGTCGGTGAGTGAAGCGTCGGCTTTGGAAGCATGGTGCAATGCTACGACCCTGGGTATTAGACTTTCCACTCCTCTTTTGTGGTGTATTGGTCGGGTACTTAACACCAAGCTTTCAGAATTAAAATTTTACTTGTACACAAGACTAGCGCAGAAAATATTTGCAGTTTCTT
Source organism: Macleaya cordata (assembly GCA_002174775.1). Lineage (NCBI taxonomy): Eukaryota > Viridiplantae > Streptophyta > Magnoliopsida > Ranunculales > Papaveraceae > Macleaya > Macleaya cordata. Next base: position 130,995 of record MVGT01000486.1, on the reverse strand, counting down.
GGCTTTTGAGTGTGAGTTCAATATATTTGCTTTCATGTATTATTTATTTATTGCATGCATAGTGACTTACTTTTCAAGCTCCTCTCACAATTTGAAATTTGTTTTGAATGCAGAGAGCATGGTGTTGTTGGTGATATGAGGGATGCATGGCCTAATGCTCGAGTGAGGAAAAATGTGTCGCTGATACATACTTATCACGGTTTTAAAGGTACTTCCTTGACACTTCAGATAGTCCTAACAGAAGATAATCCCTATATCTTTTCAATAAACATTCTTTATCTGATCAGAGAAAAAGAAAAGAAAAAAGAACAGAAGATAAAGCCTAGATGAGTTCTGATGTAGTGCTGCAGGTGACAAACAGGGAGCTCGTGAATTCCTCAAGTTAATGTTTAGAGCTCTTTGTCTCTGCTGGGATCGTCAAACTCAGGATCTACACGTAGATTGGGTTCTTTACAGAGGTCGATCTTTAATCCCGGTATCATCTGAGGTGGTGAATGATCACATTGATAACCTTTATCCATCTTCTCATTATCCGGTATTTGCTGAATTTATGCTTCCTCGTTCAGTGAGATTGCTCGAACCACCACCTGTTCAACCAGTAGCATAAGAAGCTTTTTTTCCTTTTTTTTTTTTCAATTCAGTGAGATTGCTCGAACCACCACCTGTTCAACCAGTAGCAGAAGAAGCTTTTTTTCTTTCTTTTTTTTTTTCAATCATAAAAGGAAAAAAAAAAAAAACTCAAGAAGGTTTGGTTTTTGTTCTTTGCTATTTGGTTTCATGTTGGGAAATGGCTAGTTATTTCATTTATTTTTGTTTACTGTATAAGCCTTTTTATGTATTAAGTTTGTAAAATGACATATGGGAGGATTTTTATAGGGTTGATTGCTGTTGAAAAAAAATATATTGGAACCCTTCCAGGGTTTTTAAGGACTGATTTCAGACTGTATCTGTGGTTCATGTTTGTGTATTAAAGAGTGATTTGATAAGTTGCCCATATTTTCCTTCAAATTTAACTCAATTTTTTTTCTTTAATTTATTTTCCTTTCTTTTTTCTTTTTTGTTTTTTGTTTTTTGTTTTTTGTTTTTTTTTTGTGTTTTTTTTGTTTTGTAGGAAAATTTCTGCACTACATACACCCATAGGACAGATTTGTAGTTATCTAATTAACTACAAAATGATGCAGTGTTGTGGTTCTCATTAAATCACTGAAATGGATTATTTTCCTTTTGAACTCAATTGACAAGAAATTTGGGCAGGTTTCCACCATATATAAGTTTTAAGCCCATTCCCCTCAAGTTATTAGAGTTCTTTCACATAATTATGCTAGCTTTAAATGTATTTGTCTAAGGTGGTTGCAGTTTTTTTTATAGCATCCGAATGTGACTCATGTGAATGTCACCTTTTATCCTAGGATATCTTCAACTTTAAGAATTTTAAAATAAATTCATTTAAATTGTACGCCTTCATCTCAAGTGCAACTAAATTTTTTAGCTGAGTACTCAATTTAAATATTGACTCGATCAAGAGATAAAAATATTTAAATAAGTCAGATTCAATCCAGATCTAAGTAACTAGAGCGTAGAACAAGAGCTGGAGCATTGGAGTAACCAATTGAAAAATGTTAAGTTCAAAAATACCTTTGGAGCGAGAGTGTTGGAGTGTAATTAAGAGCAGAAGCGCGCCAAAGTAGGAAAGTCTGCACTATACAACGGTTCTGGTTATTGAGATCTAGATGAGTCCAATTCAAACAAGATTCGGATGCCTAAAAAACTAACACCACCTAAGTCGTCATTTTATATTTCATATATGCTTTACTTGAGTAGCACAATATCTCTATCTCTCTCTATATAAAGGGCTCACCCTTAAAGCCGTTTAGGCTTGCTTGAGCCTGATAAGCCCTTAAGAAGGACGAGAGAGAAATAATGGAAAAGGGAGGAAGAGAGGAGGCGGCTGGGCGGTCAGCCCCCGTTTTTTCCTTAAATATTTTTAAAAATATTGGATATGTCCCGTAATGTTATTTATTTATCTACTCTTGCTAGTAGAGTCATATGGAGTTGATCCAAGGGTTGAATTTTTTTTTTTACGATGATCTCCTCAATGTCTAGATCACATCAGCATATACATAGTCACCAGTGGGCCCACCAAATGCCTATTTTATTCTTACAATTTACTTACACCTGTTTGTGCACCCATGTAGAGATGATCTAGGTGCTGACTTTTTCTTTTGTAGTGATGATCTTAGGTGGCAGTGACAGGTGTTAAGCTGTCACACTGCCCGTCCATCCCCACTTTTTTTTTTGAAAGAAACCTTCTTAAAAAATACCGGATGTGTACTGTTACATTATTACTTATTTTCACTTGCCAATGGGGTCGCATAGAGTGGATCTAAGGGCTTTTTGTTTTTACGATGATCTCCTCAACGTCTAGATCACATCGGCCCATACATATTCACAAAGTGGGCCCACTTGATACCTATTTTATTCTTACTATCTACTTACACATGTTATCAAAATAGCACGCCATATAATTTGTCAACTTACATGTACTATGCGCGTGAGGGGCAAAGTAAGTTTCTGAAGGGGTTAACCAATTAACGTGCCGTACAGTTTATCCAAATAACACGTCGTATAATTTGCTAACTCACGCGTGTGAAGAGGCAAAGTGAATTTGTCAGTGAATAATAAATTTACATGCGCGAAAACGCGTAAAGGATGAACATGCATAGCGCGTTTGGACAACCAATTCACAAAAAAAATACGTACGGGGATATAAAACCAACTCAGTCGCACGCGTGGGGGCTCGTTATTGTCATAATACATGTACGGAGAGATTGGAGAAATGGTCTTTCTCCATATTGTTATGCTACCAATACATTTCTAAGCCATCTAGGAGATAATATTAGGGTGTGTTTGGGTCGTGTTGATTGAGGGCGAGAATTGGAGAACGACCAGGTAATACCAATTTTTAGTGTTTGATTAGCTCAAACTCCCAAGCAAACGGAGTCCTATGCGTGTAGAAACACGCACCGGCAAAAGAAATGACATTCTGACCCTTCCCTGTGAAACCACACTCTCACCTTAATTACATTGCCATGTCATCATTTTCTTTTATTTTTTTAAGAAGAACTCTACTGCTTCTTCCTAAATTTAACCAGTTCCCATCTCCTCTCTCTCTCTCTCTCTCTCTCTCTCTCTCTTCCTCTCCATTTCTCTCATCTCCCTAATTTATATTTTCAAAACTCACTCATCTCTCTTAGATCTAGATTAGGGATCGATTTTTTTTTTAGTAAAGGATTAGGGATCTTCGTAACCAGAACCAACCCTCCTCTCCATCTCTTTCTCTCTCTTTCTCTAACCAGATCTACCCTCTTCTCACTCTTTTTTTTCTCTCTAATTTTTGGCGAAATATCAGATTATTTTCGGCACAAAAATGCTCTCAATGTAGTCCAAACCAGATCCTTTCTCCTCTTTCTATTTTTCAGATTTTTTTTTCCAATAAACATAATTTTTTTTATTTAAAAAAACAAAAACTAAAAGAAAAAACATGTTTTCTCACCAATTTTTCTTATCCTTACCAAACAACAACAATTTGGAGAAGATACTTTGGACATCTTGAAAAACCAATTCCCAAGCAGTTGGTTTTCACTTGTAATACCAATACCCCCGACCCAAACACACCCTTAATGATTAATGAAAATTCTCATTACATTATGTGCTATGCATGCTTGCCTATTGGATTTATAAGAAATCGCTCTTCATCCAAGTAAAGTAAAGATCTATCCACTCTATCCACTTGTGGATTCTGAATTCTAATTCATGCATCATTGTAACCTCTACCTTAGAGCACTCTAACTAGTTCTCGGGATGGTGCTATTAGCAACTATCACGTCCATCAGCTTCCTTTTTGTGAGGTGAGTGTCTTAACCATAGGGTTGAATATCTTAAACACTCTTATATAGTTATATGAGTGACAAAGTCTGGCCACATTAATTAAAATTTTCTAAAGCACTCATGAATCTCAGATTTATATAGTACTAAGGAACTCAATCAAAAGAACCCACTGTGATTAGAAAGGCATTGCGCGAAGCCAATTGACTTGATTTACACTTATGGTTAGATAGCTTAAGACAGCTAAATATTCAAATAGATCTGACTAAATCGCATTAGGAAAGGGCGTTAGAGAAGCGTCATAATGATGTAGAGAATATAAGTATTAAAGGGTGATTAGGATTCTTACTCTCATCCAATTCTAGTGTATAAAACCTTCCATCACTTTTGCACTCACCTCTCAAGTTCCTGGTGTGTTATGGGTAGAGACGTAAAACGATCACCCCACTCCCAAAGGCAAATTGTGATGATACTACCTTCTCAACATCAGAACATAAGTTGTAAATGAACACTCAGTATATTGCGGTTTTAGCCCAAAGGCAAAATTGTGATGATACTACTAGTTCATCATTAAAGTATACTTGTGTTTGAATTATAATTATATGAGTTTCTTTTCATCTTTAAGTGAACGCTTGGTATGTTGTGGTTTTTTGCCCAAAGGCGAGACCATGATGATACTCTTTGTTCACATAGTGAAGAGACTCATCGCTTGTGAGAGCACTTGGTATATTGCAATTTCAACCCAAAGGTGAAATTATAATGATACTACATGCTCAATTTTAGAACATATGTTTTGAGTGAACACTTAGTATGTCATGATTTTGACCCAAAGGTGAAATCGTGATAATACTGCTAGTTCATCATTAAAGGTATACATTTGTTCTAGTTATGACTAAATATTTTCTCTTCACTATTTGAGTGAACATTATATATGTCATTATTTTGCCAAAAGGCGAAATCATGATGATATTTCTTGTTCATCAATTATGATTAAATGGGTTTTCTTTTCACTGCTTGAGTGAACGCTATGAATATCATGATTTTTTGCCCAAAGGCAAAATCATGATGATATTCTTTGTTCATCAATAACTAGGATGTATATCATTTTAAATTATAGTTAGGCAAGATTGTAAACTCACTACTCTAATAGATATCAATACTTTGAATGTAAGATCTTTTCCTTAAGTTTTAGAAAAGGTCAAACAGACTTAGCATTATGTTCGTATGAGTATGAGTTACAAACAGTATGTACAATATTAGACTTCCCAACATTAATTGTGTTTATTTCTTAGTAATGGCGAATTTAGTGGGAGTAGTGGACCACGAAATGTGGAGATAACATGTACTCGTTCCTATACATGTAACTACTCCATAACGTATATATCACCATAATTATAAATATAGCTGCAAAATTAAAGTATTTAGGATGAATCTATATAAGTCTTTTACCGTTGAGAATTCCTATCTCTTTATTATGATTAATTTCATATTCATGTTAATTATGGTAATTTAAGAAGAGGCAAGGCTTAAACAACTAAGACATTATTTGATTCATCTTAATTCAAGAAGCTTGAAAGAAATGGAGAAATGTGAAGAACAAATCCAATCTAAATGAGCTAATTATGTTACCTAGGCTCATAGATGGAGTTAGACAATAAAATGTTTCTTCTGTAATAGATGGAACAATTTTATAAGGATTGTCATAGATGTGAGGTGTGTTTCGAAATGGGGAAGGAGAAATGCCTAACCTTTGTATGTTTCGAAACTAACCTCATTGAAGCTCCCTAAGCAATTTGGATAGTCAACTTTAGGACTACTTATGTTTTTCAATCTATGTAGAATTTTATTATGTTATTTAAATTCTGCATTTTAGTTTGACAATAGTGTAGTTAATGAATGAAAGCTCATATTTCTAAAGGCACAAATATTTAGAGTTTATCTCTAAAATATAGTTATAAGAATCATTTTAGTTTAAGATCTTATTGATCTCAAGGTGTGTGGTTTTGTATTAATGAAGAACAAACAAGCACACCAGTATAGGTGTCATATCATGAAGTGCATAGTTTCTTGAAAATATCCACTTGGATATCAATATGCTTTGACCACTTTGTGTTTCGGTGGAAAAAGAATTTATCATCTTTATAAATATTTCTCATATTAAGAACAAATCTAATTCTGAAAGTAATACTCAAACAATGGACATCCCTGAGATGAACATTATTGAGTTTGTAAAGAAAATATATTTGAAAGTGAGAATTATCTGATCTGATGAAGGAGATATGATAAACGACTTAACGTTGTAATCGCACTCTAAAAGTTATGGTTAGAAGTATGTTAAATACCTTTAGCTTACCCATATAATAGTGCAATGAAGCCTTAAACACTGCTATGTATTTTCGAATCGAGTTCTTGTAATGAAAAATCAAACTTATTAGAGTTACGAACTGAAAGAATTCGAGTTCAAGACATCTCCTTGTCTGGGGATGTGTAGCGGAGGCTAGAAGATATGGTGCACATGAAAGATGATTGGATTTTAGAATGAAGAGTGGTCAGATCACCGACTACTCAGTAAAATCCAAAAGGGTACAAGATTTTATCATTCTAATCATAGTATGATAGTATTGAAATCGATAATGTCAAATTATTATGGGATGGTGAAATCAGTGGGAGTGAATAACCATAAAAAGTGGTAATTAAAGAGTTAGGATATAAGTCCCTATATCCTTCCTCTAGAGAAGTTGTAATTTGTCTTATGGTTGTTAATTAGTTCAACAATATTATGAACAACTGAATGAACAATCACTCCGTAATGAGATTATCACCAATTAATTGAAAGTAGAATTTCCATAGAGAATAACATTATGTTGTTTTGAAAAAGAACAATTTTGTTATTCTGAATGACTATGCAGTTTAGCTACATGAATTTGAATTTGACATAAAGGGCGAGTAATGTGATTGTTAAAGGAGAGAGGCGCATGAGTTATTCTAAGGGCTTCTCATTTAGGAAAAGAAACACATAATTTGCAAGTCTAAGTGATCGATACGTAGATTTAGACATGCTTCCTAAAGAAATACCTTATATATCGGTATTTGTATCTGAAGAATAGTGGGAGTACGTTTAAGTTTCTTGTTCTAAGTATTGATAGTAGTTAACTTGCTAGAAGTAATTTTGGTTCGTTGCACATAATCAAAGAATTTCTCATTACTGAAGATATTATTGAGACAACCCACTTGTTTGGAATCAAAATATTCTGAAATCAAACACAATAATCGTTAAAGTGGTCTCAGAAGAGAAATATCTGAAAAGATTTAGAGAAATTCAGTAAATTCAACTAGTAACACCCCTATTATGAAATAATGATAGCGAGTGTAAGCACATGGAAGAAATTTTTATATAATAAGGCTTTGGGAAGCCTAATGTTTACCCTGAGAGTAGGAAGTACCTTTGGCTATGTACTTCTATGAATGAGAAGGGATTATGATGAAAGTTATATGTCGATCCATTATTTTATCATCTGAAATGAATAAGGATTGACTTTGTGTGGTAAACTTGAGGCCACAACTTATAGTTATGGTTGCAAAACTTATCTCAGGATTTGAGTTTGTCGACGCTGTTGTCAAGTCGCTGAGAGTTTAATGTGTCGCAATAGTTATCTCTTTCAAAGAGTAAAGTATTATAATGGACTAAATACTTTTTCTTAAGAAAGAGATTCAGAAACATAGGTGTCTTTAGAATGTATAAGTTGTAGCTTGTAATTACGAATCCATTAACCAAGAGATCATCGTTAAAACATTCAAGGAACATGATGATATTATTTGATGTATCCCATAATGTTAGTCACATGGTTACATGGATGTTATGATTCTTTTCTATTAGACATTTTTGAGATCTCATTATTATATGTTTCTGATTTACCTATTTTTCTCTATGTGTACACATGTTTGAGATGTGATGTATGCCAACAGGAATAGTCTTGACAAGACTTAATAGTTGAACCAATTTAAAAGGCATATATGTTGTTGGCTTTTTATGAATGTAGATTCCCTAATTATTGATCATGTTATGTGAATTCTGGTTTTGTAGTACATGGAAGGAAGTATGTCATATTAACGATGTATAACTGCCATGACTCATGCTAGTAGCTTGCTTAATTATGATATTATGATGGTTAATAAGATAGTTAAGGATTGGGTTATTTTCAAATCGCGCGCATGTATGTTATTTTAATCCAAAGCCCATTATTGAGTCATTTTTCAAAATTATTTCGAAATGATTTCTTGATATAAAATTTATTTTGTTTTACTATGGGTCATATGGGCCAAGTGGGTGTATGTAAGAATATGTGGCCCACATAACCCAGCATGGTGATCCATTAATTTTCCAAAACCATGGGCTTTCTCTAACCCAATCCATTTGGCCTGTAACTTGTGAGGGCTATCTTATTAAGTTGTGTAGGGAAACACCCAATCACTACCTATGATGGAATAGGTAGTATATAAGTATTAAAGGGTGATTAGGGTTCTTACTCTCACCCAATTCTAGTGCCTAAAACTTTCCATCAGTTTTGCACTTACCTCTCAAGTTCCTGGTGTGTTATGGGTAGAGACGTAAAACGATCACCCCACTATTCACGATGTTTCACCGTGTTGATTTTGGATTCGCGATTAAAGGTATGTCTCCTTGATTAAATTAAGTGGTTATCATGATTATCAAGATTCTTAGTTCATGTATTATTTCTGCATGATTGTTAGTACATGAATATAATCTTACAGAGAACACTGTCGCCAACTAGCAAATATAAAAAAAGCACCTTCAACTTAGAAAAGTTTTCTTTTTATAATATAGAGATTGTAGTTTTACTCCTCTACATTTTCCACCAACGAATCTTCGGAGACAAAAGCTCTTGTATATATACGTATGAGAATGTACGTAGAAGAAAAATCTATCTTTTAGGGCAGTGCGTTTAGCGTAAGCCTCGATGTCTACGCCATAAGTGTTTTTCTATCTTTTTCTTCCATTATTAATCATTCTTACTTGGTATTACACAATCAAACTTTATAAGTTAGGAATAACATCAGCCATCCATTTCCTTATTTACTTTTTTGAGTCATATCTTCAAATAATGTTAAAAGTTAGAACACAATCAAATTAAGTTGATTACCTAATGATGATCTCTGATAATCAAGAGATTATATTCATTAAACTAAACTCAGCGCCGTTCGTCGAATCGTCGCCATGTGGTCCTATGAGCATTTGTCCATAAAATATTTATAATTCAATAAATTAATAATAAAAAATATTAATCTTAGTTAAATAAATTAAGCACAATTAAAAAGTTAGATTATTCATGGATAGCTGAGAATTGGCATCCATGGCCACTAATATTTTAATACATATATGGCTCATCAGTATGAGTCCCATAATCATTGACTAAAATAATTCTTTCTTCTTTATTCCTCCAATCAGTACTATATACTCATCTTAAAAAGAATCAACATATTTTTAGCTTAAAATATATCAGAATTTGCATCTAAATATCCTTTCATCTACTTTTCTTCAAAAGGTGTTCCAACAAATCATCAAAAAATAATTCATTCTTATGCATACATATCCTCTCACTCACTCACTCACTCTCTCTCTCTCTCTCTCTCTCATCAAGATATCAAGACAAGTAACTATGAAGAATCATCTTCTTGTCTACTACCCTATTCTTTCCTTCTCTTTTGTATACTCTTAATATGGCAATGGCCTGTCATTTGTTGGTCTTGTTAAGGAACAATATCTATAAGATGTCATCAACAAATTAACTCTATATATGCTTTCTCTCTCTACTTTCAATTTATGAAAAAATATTGAAAGGAATTTGTTAGGGATAATATCCCTTATAATTTGCAGACATGATCTTCTCAAGATGCAAGTTAAGCCAAGAATACATAAATAATTTTTAATTTAGCTAGATTCGGATATTTATCTAGAAACACAAATATGAGCCACGGTTTTTTACCAAGATTCAGCTTGGAATCATATTGACTTGACTTAAATGGTATTTGGTTTTTAGCAGAAAACTCATTTGAATTCTGACTAGAGGTCAAACTCAAGTCGAGTCAGATTTTAGACCGTTTGTTTTTTATTTATTGTATGATAATTCGATTGAATTTGATTCACTTAAAGTTTTGACTCAAAGGTTAAAGTATTCGGCCAAATATTTAGTTGAATTTGAGATGAAGGTGTGATTCGAAGTAATTTAGATGAATTAGATTTAAATGCCTAAAATATCCACAAAAAATACCTCAGACCTGGGCTTCTTTTTTATAACCCGGATATTCAGGCCACTTAGAGCACCCAACTAATTCCCGTTGCAACGAATACTAGTTGAGGTCCAGAGACACATGCAAGGAAAAGGTTTTTTTGGTAATACTTGTTAAGAATGTACTTTTACTTGTAAATTGTAATTATATTCATATATTTCAGAATAAATTGGCTGTAATTTTGAAAATTAATTTAAAATTTCCCATGAAATTGGACCTTGTACACATAAAAATATGTAATTAATTATGAAATTAAATAGATTTCTGTGTGTCAAATATACTGATTAAGTCAGTATCTTATGAACATCAAATCATGTCTAAAGTAGTCCATCAAATTGAACAAAAAGTAGAATTTGTTTTCTTTTAATTTATGATGATTAGACATTAAATTTATGGTACTCATTCTTGATGACCTAATCTATTTGACTGGATTAGCTACTTGTTTCGATACCTGCATCTTTAATTAGATTTCCTAAACCTTTTTCAATGAGTCAATTGCTGTCGACATACTTTACCAACCTTTCAATTTTAGAAGAATTGAAGCATTTCTTTTTTTTTTAGCTCTCTGGAGCTCCTTTTCTTTTCTAAATGAGGAGTAATATATGATAATTTTAAATTAAATTTTTAGCAACGAATTTATTAAATTGAGTCGTTTATGTCACTTTTCTTTTACATGTATTCTGCATTAATAATTTTTTTTGAAAATGACAATAATTAAAAATTAATTAAAAGTTTAGTATTGTTATTTATAAAATTAATCTAAATTGGTTTAGTTCTTATTTAAAATAACTTTATAATAAATTAACGAAAGGGGGAAATGTGTTTTCTAGGAAAAATTTAATTGAAAACTGCTTCTGGCAGAAAGAAAAACATGGACCGTCTATAAATAAACATGGAGGGATTAATTTTCCAACAGATTACATCATTTTAAAACTTATAATCCCTTTAAAAGTTAGGTGATTATGGATCGTCTATAAATATTGTTAGTTTTAACATCTAAATAAGGGCACGCGATAAGGTTAAAGTTGTTTAAATTTTTTTGTATATTACAAGTATTCAAATCAATTGATTTTTTATGGTTATAATTTTATCATCACTTATATGATATCCACAAAAAATAAGCTCAATCACAGATCTTTAATCCTAAAACTACCCTAGAAGACTAAACAAAACTTTAACCTCTTAATTTTATCATGTACCTTAAGGGCACAAGTTAACAAAACTTTTCTTTTATTTTTTTTACAGAATTAGAAGTTTTAGAATGAGATATGGGATAATAACCTATACATGCTTAAAAGATCTCACGTGGATCTTGTTTTTATGACCCACAACATAATTAGGTTTTTATATTATTATTGGAAAAAGTAACATTCCTCTAAAATAATAAGAACTAGCAGGGAAATTTAGGGAGAGAACTTTCTATTAGTAAATTAATTAGAGAGATTATAAAAGCATTCGCTAATGATGTGTGAGTGAAAGTGAATAAGAGACATTTTAAACAGATCAGATAGGGGTAGTATGAGAAATTTATGAATAAAATTATTAATAAATAAATAAAAATTCCTTAGATAGCCACGTGAAGGAAAGCAAGCGTGATCCAAGAGATTCCTACTGTAATAGTATAAAGTGTAATAGATTAATAATAGAAAATTGATCCATTAGTTATTATAGGAAGGATATTGCAACGTACATTATTACAACAATATTGCAATATACTTTTTGTGGAGTCCATTTAGAGATGATTTAATGACTGATTTTCGATGAAGATGTTCTCCACATGTTGATCATCATATTCAGAAATCAGCTCATTCTAAAATTTCTTAAACTCTAAAATCAAACCATGAAAAATTGATAAATTTTAATTTTTTTTAAGACCGTTGATTTTCAGTAAATTTTTTATTGGGTTAGAACTTTTAGAATTGCTTGAACATGCTGATTTCTAGATATAATAATCTAAATAGTGGGAAGAACATATTCACTTAAAATAAGACCTTGAATCATCTCCATGTGGACCCTACAAAAAGTGTGTTGTAATAGTATTATCATAAGGTATGTTGCAATATCCCTCCTCCACTAATAGTATACTACTTAATCTTGTTGAATTGCAAGAACCGTTTCAAATAGGTTTTTGTTTTTGTTTTTCATTTTAATCACTTACCTGATTTAAAGGCAGGATATTTTACTTGCACCCCACTTTCTGTTCTAAAACGAACTTATTCTTATACTCTATTTTCACCTTGTCTATAATCAGGCCCATATAAAGATGATCTAAGAGATATGTTTTATGAGGAGGATCTCTTTATCATGTAAGATCATCTTCATATTAATCACAAAATTCTAAAATTTTTAACTTCATCAAAATTAAGTTTGGTGAAAATTAACTACAACTGAAAAAGCTAATTAAATTCTCAATCAACTCTTGATGGGTTTTACTAGTTTAGAATATATTTGATTCTTTTGTTTATCTTTGGTTAATATAATATCTACATTTTTAAGATTATCCTCATAAAAAACATATTTGGGTGATTTTTTACGGAGCTTTACAGACAGAGTGTAAGCGTAGAATAAGAATAAATAGTATTTTAAAACGAGAAGGTGCAAGTAAATTTTCCAGAATTCTTGATTAATATATCGAAAAAATCTAGTTTATACACCATTAACACATGTTCATCCTCTTCAAAACGCGTGCTGTCCATTGGTAAAAAACTAAGAAAATAAAAATAATAATACAAGATGTACACATGAGAGGAAGAAGAAGAGAACATGCAGGACAGACATGATGCACGATTTTAAAAACAAAGAATTAAAATGGAAAAAAAAAATCCTGAATAGGGAAACGTAAAAGAAAAAAGAAAAAGAAAAAAGGGTGCTGGTATCGAATCGTATTTTCCCCCATAAATTACCTATTGAAGATATATATGCCCTGCCCTATCCCCTATGCACACATTATATAATAAATTTGGACAAAATTTAACCAACTAATTCTGATGCATCTGATACGTACCTTTTAATCTTTCGTCCTAGCTTCGTGGACCCTACCACCAATCTGTTTCCATGGTTTTAAAAGAACCTGAAATTGACATCTAAAAAAAAGATAAGGGCACTCAAAAAGAATAGTCAATTTTAGTCATTTGTGTTAGACTTAAAAAAACATAAGTGTACAAGGGTTATTTTTTATTGGTCAAAGAATGGGGGTTTTGAGATTTTTAAACCCTAACTCCACTCCACCACTTCTAATCATTAATCGCTATTTTCACCCCTTACTGTTACGCATATCAGAGATCGTTTCCCATTTCTAATAGAAAATAATGCGCGAGAGATTCAAGCAATTCTTTCTCGACATGCTTTTCTTCAAACTTCTTTATTAGAAAAAGAAGTTGAAGATATAAGGATTACTGAAGAATTAGCCACTCTTGAACTAAAATTGGCCTGTTTGAAGGTAGAACGAAGCAGGTTGATAGAACGAGAAAATGAGATGATCAAGTTAGAGGTCTGGTTCGCAAGTGAATCCTTGGATACTTTGGCCAACAGATTCAATGTTTAAAGTTATTTATGCGTGAACATTGTTTTTATTATTTCCTTTAAAGCTGGTCATCTTATCAACCTCCAATGTATTAATGGTTTTACTGACAACTTAATTAGTCAGTTCTTTTGACGTATATTTGAACTTTGCTATTCTCATCAATTCGTTGATGCTTTAAACAAGCTATTCTCAAACTGTTGTTCATGAAGATTGTAATATTAATAGTGAAAAATGACTGAAATCTGCTCTTAACAACATCCATTACTTCAAGTACAATGCTTTGACATTATTTTTGATCATTGAATAGTAAAAAAGTTACACTTTTGAGAGTGTAATATTTTGTCTTGAGGTATAATCTCATTTCATTCTTCTATTTTTATCGAGCAAAAAATTTTAACAGCTGTAATTCTAAAAATAAAAATAAATTGTTATCTTGACCATACCTAGGTTACTTTGACCATGTATTAGGCTTACAAGCTAACATTTCATTATTAATTTATACTGCATAGACTTATATAGAAAATATAAGTTTTCTAAACAGTTTAGGTTTATATTATGCTGCTCAGGCCATCCCAAAATCACTTCGATTTCGTAGCGGGATATTAAAGCAGTTTATCTTTTTATATTATACTGCTCAGTTTAGTTTTTGGATAAGTTAGAGTATCTAGACTAAGTATTCAGAGCAGTTTATTTTGATTATACTGCTCAGACCATACCAAAATTAATATAATTTTGTATTATGCTAATAAAGTAGTTTATCAGTTTATATTATACCGCTCAGTTTAATCTTTGGATAAGTCAGTTTATCCAGATTAAATATCCAGAGCAGTTTGTTTTAATTATACTGCTCAGACCATACCCGAATTACTTTTAGTCTATATTGGGCTAATGGAGCAGTTTATCAGTTTATATTAAACTGCTTAGTTTAATCTTTGGATAAGTCAGTTTATCCAAATTAAATATCCAGAGCAATTCGTTTTGATTATACTGCTCAGACCATACCAGAATTACTATGATTATGTATTGGGCTAACATATATAGTAGTTGATCAGTTTATATTATACTGCTCAGTTTAATCTTTGGATAAGTCAGCTTATCCAAATTAAATATCCAGAGCAGTTTCTTTTTATTATACTATTCAGACCATGTCAAAATTACTTTTATTCTGTATTGAGCCGTCAGAGCAGTTTTATAAGCCTTTGTCTGTTTTAAATTTTGAGGTTATTAATTAATAAAATATAACAATATTTTTTACTAACCTTGAAGTTTACTGATAGAATTTCTTCAAATTTTTAATGTTCTAGGGATTCTGCAACATTCCTCCGTTCATGTTCTTCAAGTAATAGCCCAATGCTGAGCTTTCTCTTGCATTATATATGGGTCTCCCCGATTCGGTGCTAACTTGCCATCTTTTGGGTCTTTTGTGTTGGCACAATCTCTTTGCAAAATAGAATCTCTCACTTGTAATTATCTTGGTTGAACATGTCTTGCATAAAATTGTTGATGATTCTGCTGGTAATTTATGATTCGTTGTAATGCAACCTCTTTCTTTTCTTTCAAGTTATCCAATTTTTTCCATATGAGTTCATCATTCAGGTTTTTATCAATCACATCTGTTCTGGTTGTGAGAACAATTATTTCTGTTGGAACTACACCTTTTTTTTTTCGAAAGAGAACGAAAAAGGTGCTTCTTGAGTTGAAGCTCGCGGAGTCATTTTATATGACCAGAGAACATTAGAAAGCTCATCTACCCACTTGCTCTTTGCTTTATCCAATTTTTTTTTCAAATTTTTCAGCATAGATTTATTGGATGCCTCAGTTTGACCATTTCCTTGAGGATAATTTAGGTTGAAATTTTTTTGTTGTATATCACACGCTTCTTCACACAACAAAGAAACTTCTTAGCCCTTAAACTATAGCCCATTATCTACAATTATAGAGGCAGGGATTCCAAAACGACATATGTATTTTCCCATAAGATCGAATTTGTAGACTTTCTTTGAATGAGTTTTCTCTAAATGAACTACTTCAATCCATTTGGTGAAGTAATCCATAGCTACCAACAAGAACATTTGTTTAGTTATCGCTTTTGAGAATGGTCCTATTATATATCCAATCCCCACAACTTATATGCATTGGAGAGTACTCATTCATTTATAGAATATTAAGGGGCTTCATCCATTTGTGTACCTTAAGCATAAGGAGCGCACAGAGTAGGAAGAAGCTGCAACTACAGACTTGATGTTTAGTTTAGTACTTGAATCTTCTTCATCTTGATAGTTATATACCCTTGGTATGTTTTAATAGGTTCTGATGTTGATTGGTTAAAACTTGATGCGTTATCGATCATTTGTTTATTTGTAATGGAAGTTGGGGAGCTAGGAGTTGTTTAAAGGTCTCATTATAACATAAGATAAGAGATGAAACACAAGGAATTGTGTTGCTTATTAGCTGAATTGCCATTAAATTTATTGGTAAGTTTTTGTTATTATTAACAGGCCATATTTGTGAAGAAATTAAAATATGTGATCTCATAAACATTTTATCATCATCATCTATTAACAGGCTATATTTCGGCAAGGGTATTGTAGTTCTCACATGTAAAACATCATGTTGCTGCTGCAATTATAGACCAGTTACAACACAAACTGTTATTAATTACATATGTTCTTCTGTTTTAAGTAACACAAACATGGGTCTAATATGTTTTTTTTTTTCTTCTTTCTTTGCATGTGAAGCTCATTTTGGATGGGAACTTGAAGTTGTGAAGAAGAAACCTAGCTTTGTGGTCTTAGAATTTTGTCGGGATGAACTTGAAAGTAAGACAATTTCAAAGTATTTTTGAGGGGATGACTCATATATAGTTTGTTCAATCAAAACTTTAAAGTCCTATTTGGATATATGTTGATAGATAGTTCAGTTTTTTTTAGTAAAGAGTGCTATTTTTTTTTTTGAAAACTTTAGAGTTTAATGTTGACACTTTATATGTAGTTGTGATTGTGAAGTCTTTTTGTAAATGGAAGTTGAAATTCGAATGAATGAATGTAGATGTGTATGCGAATGGTTTGGTAAATTTAAATGAATATGGACGTTTGTGAATGGTTTATATGCAGATAGTGGACAGGTTAATGAAAAAGGCTATAAGCCTGGAAAACAAACCAAAAAGAGGCAGTGTTGAAAAATATTTTTTTAAAAAATATATACCCTTTAGCGACGCTTGCTACCGTAGCAAATAATGTACTCTTTAGCGACACTTTCTACCGTAGCAAATAACATACTCATTAGCGACGCTCAAGACAGTGGCTAATGAAGCACTCATTAGCGAGGTTTAGTGGCTAATGAAGTACTCATTAGCGACGTTTACAAACAGTGGCTAATGATGCACTCATTAGCGACGCTTCTAAACATTGTTAATGATGCACTCATTACTGACGTTTACAAACGTTGCAAGTGATAATTATTATTAGCGAAGGAAGTTGACGTCGCTAATAAAAATATTAAAAAAAGAAAAAAATTATTTTTTTAGCGACGGAATTGTTCTTGCGAAGAATGAAAATTATTGGCGACGCATAAAGCATCGCAAATAATAGCATTATTTGCGACGATTCGGACCGTCGCAAAGTTTCATCAGTGACCCCATCATTTGCGACAGTTAAGCAACAGAATTATAAACGTCGCAAATAAGTATTTGCGACGCTTTCGTGATTAGTTGCGATGCTTAGTAGCGTCGCAAAAAAGCTGTTCTGCTGTAGTGATAGGGCAAAAGGCCAGGGACTCAATATAGATTGTAACTGTTCTGTTGGGGCTCGAATCTTCTTATCAGATCGCTGACATTCCTCACAATGTTTAATAATTTTTGTTGTGTCAGCCTGCTTGTACAACCAGAAGTATCCTTGGCTTCGTTCCTTGTTAGCTAAGGATCGTTTCTCAGCATGATTGCCACAATCGCCTCGATGAATGTCGTATAGAATTTCTTCAGCCTCTGTTCTTGACAAACATTTTAATAGTG
This sequence comes from Macleaya cordata, assembly GCA_002174775.1. NCBI lineage: Eukaryota > Viridiplantae > Streptophyta > Magnoliopsida > Ranunculales > Papaveraceae > Macleaya > Macleaya cordata. Next base: position 113,269 of record MVGT01000486.1, on the reverse strand, counting down.
GTCCTGAAATATTTTTCTGTATAAAGCACCATTATGAATGATATACCTTGAAGACTTTGTGACAACTTTATAAGCTTCTTTTTTGTCATTCGAAAGTTCTTTCTTTGAGAGATACTTAAAGATTGGGCTTGTCCAATTTTCTTCTTGAATCTGCAAAGAACAAAATCAGACTTTGATACGACATTTGTCACACGCCCCTCATTTGTCAAAGATTTTATCTTGTACTCACTACTCATGAGACTAGCTAGGGTTAAAACTAGACACCATTTCTCCTTAGCATCCTAAGTCCCACATGAGTAAGGCCCATGGCCCATGGGCCCATGGTTGTATTGTCCACCTAAATGTTTGTTTTTTTAAATTTTTTTCTGATTGCTTGTAATGCAATTATTGCTCAATTATAAATACGAATAAGAGTGAAAGAGAGGCACCATTAATGAGATAGAGAAAACCTAATCAATTGGTAAAATAAACAAGCCTGCGGAGAAACTACCACCAATAGCATATGTCGAAAAAGAAAACACCAATTTTTAATGCACCAAAGTTTAACCATCAATATTGATGAGAAGTACTCAATAGTCATTATTGGATTATGCAAACCCTTCAACATTTCAACATAAGGCACAACCCAACATTTCAATATAGGTACATGGACATTCTCTCACCACTACTATGAATACTTGAACTTGCACGCTTCAAGAGCGAGGTGGGGTACTAACAACCGCTTCGCATGCATGTACAATGGTTTTCTTCCTTAATTCCACTATCAGTGGTGATAGTTTCTCTACATCTTTAATGCACTCTCTATTATTAATGATTGACCAATTCTTCAGTGATCCAGTTGATGATTGTGTTCTCTACTATTATAAACACTTCTCTTGTGCGACCTCGTACTTGTAATTAGGCATTAACCCATCATAAAAATAATAATTATTAAATACAATTCACATGTTATTTTTACCAAAAAGTAACCACCTTCTTAATTTAAAAAAATTAAGAGGATCGGCATAAACCATGCACATCCATCGTGTATTGGGCCTAAAGTTCGAATCTCATCTTAACCCACCAATTATTACACACTAAGAAATTAATATAATACTCATCACTCCCATAAATCTAAGTGTGGGATCTGTGTGAACCAGTAAAGTCAGATATTACATGGCTCGAAAAGAAAGACCAATAGAAATCAAGAATGCCACGTCATCCATTCTATCAAAATACTATAAATAGAGAAGACAAAAAAATAGATTAACTGAAGCTTGAAGAGCTAGCTATAGCTTAAAACAAACAAAAAAATCCATCTCTCTTTTTCTCTCTCTAGACTTGCTTATATATCTTCTAATTTAGTTGTATTTGTAACTGAGATTTGGTTAAGAGAAAATGGGAGAAACAGTAGTGAGAGAGTACAATGAGAAGGAAGACAAAGGAGGAGTAGAAGAGTTAGAGAAACAATGTGAAATTGGGTCTAGAGGGAAGCCTTCACTATTAACGGATCTTATGGGTGACCCGATTTGCAGAGTCCGGAATTCTCCTTCATACATCATGTTGGTACGTATAGTTTTTACATTGTGTACTACGTACTACTACTTATTATGTGCATTTTAATTAGGTTTTAAGTGGGAATTAAGAAATTAAAATCTAAAGTGTGCTAGCTTAATTATATATGTGGGGATGTTAATTAATTAATATTGAATGATCAACACTGCAGGTTGCAGAGTATGGAGATCAGGAGAATAAAGAGGTAGTTGGGGTGATAAGAGGATGTATTAAGACTGTTTCAAGAGGAAAAAAACCTTTAACTGATTATCCGATTTATGTTAAGGTTGCTTACATTTTGGGTCTTCGGGTTTCTTCTTCTTACAGGTTGGTTAATTTGACTGTCTTTCTCTCTCTCTCTCTCTCTCTCTCTCTCTAGTATTCTTCCTAAAACTTACTTTCTAGTTTTAATTTTACAAATGGGTTCCTTTTATTTTCTCTAATTTGAAATGGGTCTCTTTCTCTCTCTCTCTCTCTCTCTCTCTCTCTCTCTCTAGTTTTCTTTCTCTCTTAAAACCCATGTTTTGTTTACACTTCTAGCTCTAATTTAACAAATGGGTTCCCTTTATTTACCCTAATTTGAAATGGGTCTCTATCTCTGATTCTCTGGTTCATTTTTCTTTTTAATTTTCTGCGTTCTTTTTTCTTGTTTTTGGTTGTTTTTGGGTTACTTAGGTGAGTCAGATAAATTTTAAGAAACCATTTTATTTTTGGGGCTAAGTGTGTTTTGAGAAGGTTTATTTGTTGAAGTGGGGCTTTTCAGTTTCACTTTATTTTGTTTTCTTTTCTTTTAAACTATTAAAACTTGATAACAGTTTTGGATTACAAACTCCTTATCTCTATTGCTTCCCATTTTTGTGTCCTTTTTGGGTTTGATAATTAATGTGAGTTTTCCATCAAAATGGCTTTTAATTCACTTGTAAAATAAATAGGGTTAATTTTGTATTTAATTAACCCATTCATTAATATATTATATTAATTATTGGTACCTCTATTAAAGAAAATTCTAGTTGACAACCTTGACCTCTTGCTTTTTAGTCTCTTATTATATTTTACTTCAACTCAATCTTTCAAAACCTGGTTATCTAAAGGTGTCAACATTATACAAAAATTTTTGCAAAAAAAAAAAAAAAAATCTAACTTTCAAGTCACAACAAATTAACATGCTTATAATTTTTAAATCCAAAAGGAAATATTATACCTTAATATAATTAAATTTAAAACAAAGATCACAACAAAAGCTACTTTTTTAGGTGCTTAATATATAATACTTATACATTAATTATTAAATTAGATGCCTAATGTTATTATTAATTAATCATGGGAAATTCGTGGATTCAATCCACAACATTTTCAATGACTACCAACAAAAGAAATAATCTTTCTCAAAAGAAAGCATATTATTGTTCCTCGTATCTTGGAAAGTTAAACAAAGGATATTTGATATGAGCATGTTATAATATTTTACTTGAATCCACTAACGTAAGCTATGGGCTTATATAACACTTTTATTTATTTACACCCATTTTTTTTTTTCTTAACATTTCAGGCGGTTAGGGCTTGGCACAAAGCTGGTATCAAAATTAGAAGAGTGGTTCAAGGAGAAAGGTGCGGAGTACGCATATATGGCTACTGACTGCGCAAATCAAGCCTCAATCAACCTCTTCACGCTTAAATGCGCCTATGTTAAGTTTCGCACCCCAACCATCTTAGTCCACCCAGTTCACGCTCACTACAAGCCCATAGGCTCAGGAATCACTGTCGTTCGACTCTCTACCCAACTCGCTGAGTCAATCTATCGCCGAGTCTTCTCTAGCTCGGAGTTCTTCCCGAAGGACATAGATGTAATTTTATCTAACAAACTCAATTTGGGGACTTTCATGGCCCTACCCAAAAACTCACTCCTCAAGTGGGACCCACAGACTGGTAGTAATCCCCCACAAACCTTTGCTATCTTGAGTGTATGGAACACCAAAGAAGTTTTCAAGCTTCAAGTTAAGGGGGTCTCAGCGCTAACCTACGCCTGTTGCGTAAGTAGCCGGATGTTGGACGCTTGGATGCCGTGGCTGAGGATACCTTCCATACCGGATTTGTTCAGTCCATTTGGGGTGTATTCATTGTACGGACTTCACATGGAAGGAAAGGGTGCTTCGCGGCTTATGAAAAGCTTGTGCGCTTTTGTTCATAATATTGCGAGAGATGATGTTGGATGTGGGGCCATTGTGGCTGAGGTAGGAAGGAGGGACCCAGTTAGAGAAGCGATACCACATTGGAGAAGGTTTTCTTGGGCTGAGGATGTATGGTGTATGAAGAATCTTACAACCGAGAAGGAGGGTAACGAAGAAGAAGAAGAAGAGGAAGGAGATAATCAGATTGGTGGGGTCACTGATTGGATTAGATCCAGGCCGTCCACGTCAGTTATTTTCGTTGACCCACGTGACTTTTGAATTTTGACTACTACTTTATATTTACATGTAAATGTATGGTGATGATGATGATGAATTTACTGACTTATAACAAGTCTTAATACAAAAACAAAAATGTCCATAGTGAGTTTTCACTAGGTTTTCAGTTTATTTTTGTAAGTTGTAACAAATGTGTTTACAAAAAAAAAAAAATCCTATATTACAACTTATATAAGTTGCACTTCAATTATTACCAAAATAAAATTAAAAATGAAAATTAAAAAATTCCCCCATGTTTAAATCGTGCGACCAAAATGATATGCATTATAGGGAAGCACAGACCAGGCCATGAGCACAAGCGAATAAAGCGTCACTTTGAAGCCCTAACTTTTAAGACCCGGCCAAATTATATTTCCACTTTACATAATGAAAAAAAAGTTGTTTTTAAGAAAAACAAAATATGCTAATATACTAGGGACCACCGGCTACAATTTCGATTTGCTTGGTCGCTGTAACATCTCAGAGATTGCCCCAACATACATAGCATATAAATATGTGTATCGGACTCTAGATTGATATTCGCGCAGTTAATCAGTTTATTATGTATTAACTGTATGAACATCGTACGGCTATTCTTTGGAAGACAGCGAGAGTTCTAAGAAAAATATAAAACAAGAGAACAAATTAATCACGCGAATTCGGGCATCCACAGTGGTAATAATTTCTGGCTAAATTTTCGTTTCGTAGTGGAGGTTGCTAAAAAGTATAAAAATAAGGGGAACAACCAAAAGACCCAAAATGATTTTTTTCCCGCCCATTTAGTCAACCAAATTTTATTTAAGTCTATTTAGTCCAAAAATAAAATTTGAACATATCTGCCCTTTAACACCCAAACTCGATCCCCCCTTTTTATTCCCTCCTCCCTCCCAAATAGTTACTCGGGTGTGTTTGTTCTCCTGGTATCCTCCACCGAGTCGTGCTGCTACATAAAATGAAATCAACGGATCATCGTGTTGTGGATCGTGATTTCAGAGAAAGGACGTGATAGGCACCATAGTTTGTTAGGTAAAATAGATACCAGGAGAACAAACATACCATAGAAAGGATGGTAATTTGTGGAATAAACAAACCAGGAGAACAAAAAATACAAAACAGAGAAAGGACTGTGATTTGTGGGATAAACATATCAGCTGCTGCTTATTCATCTTCATCATCATCATCAGGTTCTCTATGATATTCTATAAAAAAAGAAAAAGAAAGGGGAAGGAGAGAAAAGAAGGAAAAAAGAGGATAGAGAGAGAAGAGAGGGACGTGAGAGCGAGAGAAAAGAAAGGAAAGATAAAGAAGAGGAAAAAGAAGATAAAGAGATAGAAGAGAGAAGAAGAAAAAATTTAATATAGATCCATGCAAAAAACGTTTTTGCATGAATTATGCAAAAATATTTTTACAAGAACTATGCAAAATCATGTTTCACAGATGATTTAGCATAGGTCTATGCAAAAATATTTCACATAATGATTTAGCATATGCAAAAAAGTTTTTGTAGAACCATGCGAAAATATTTTTGCATAAACCATACAAAAATGTTTTTGCATGAATTTCCTGAATTTTTTTTTTCAAAAACCATTCTTGCCTGGTCTAGTTTCGAAGATCTCGAAAAGTTCTTTCCAAATATATGAATTTTATCAAAATCTGAATTTTATTTTAAGAGATATAACATTTTAAAGTTTAAAAATAAAAAAGATAACTACATTTTTCTCTCATACAACCAATGTTTTAAAACTCGGACTGGACCTGCCGGTTGAACCGGTCAACCGGTGAACCGGTGCCAAATCCGAGTTGGGTCAATATTAACCCAGCATTTTTTTAAAAAACTTGTTTATTTTATGTAAACTAATTGACCCAGCCGGTCTAACCACTTACTCGGTCGACCCAACTAAGTTAAACCGGATCAAATCTGACCTTCCATTTATTTTAGATGTAAAGGCTAATTAAATATAGTGTATTTCTAAGAATATTTAATGATATTAAACCCACTACATTAATTACATAGAAAGAAAGAGAAAGTTTAAGAGAGAGAAAATCATTAATAAATGTGGTGGATTTGACTTTTGACTTTCCATTTTTTTGTGTAGAAGCTAATTAATATAGTAAATTATTAGGAATATTTTTTCGATTTCAAATTTTAAAAAAAGAAATAACTGTTTAAATCCTAACCCTATATATCCTAATTATGATATTAATTCTTTTTTTTTTGTTTATCTTTCCCAACAACTAAAATAGTTATAAAAAATAAACTATAATCCAAAAACTAAAAACGAAATAAAAAGTTTTTATTTTATAATTTTTTATATTTGATGTATATAATATGAAGAACGTGTAAGGTGTAAGTGTTATATGTATTATGTATTAAATAAAAAATAGGCTATATACAATACATGGGTTAATCCTGTTGACCCACTGGTTGAACCAGTTTGACCCAACCCAGTGCCTTATCCGGGTCAATCTCTGGTCCGATTTTTAAACATTGCATACAGCTGTACAAGTTTGATAAAGATAAAAAAGTGATTGAGAATTATAATAAGGGTAAAACAAGAACATTAAAAAGGAATGAATGGACTAAATAGATTTAAAAAAGACTAAACAGATTCAAAAAGCTTTAAAAAAGGTATTTCAGTATTATTAAAATTCTTGTGTACTAAATGGATTAAAAAAGTTATATATTGGATGTTTTAGCCATTATCCCTAAAAATAATTCTTCTGGAATGTTGAAAATGTATAGCAGTACTTACCACATTTCGATAAGAGAAGATTTATCTATAGAAAGACATTTCCCCGATAAGCTTCGTTGTATTATTTTCTTGGATAAGATTAATTGCATTTATATATGCATACTGACATGTACTTTTTCGCCTACCCAACTAATTATGTTCCTTACCACTATCAAAGAACCTGAAAAATAACAATTCTTCTCTTGCAAAGTCCAACGGGCCGCTCTCGGTCGAAGTATGGTAGGAGGCACAGCTGGGTTTGATCTAGGGTGGAAAAATGCTCATAGAACCAGTACTGTATTGATCACATGATAAATAACACAAATAGCAAATATGAGTTAGACATCTTATTAGCTGATATGCACGCAGATAATAAGAATTTATATGAAACTAAAAATTTTAAAACTAAAGGTTAGTAATGACCTCCAAGAAGGGCCATGCACCATTAAAAGATAACTAAGACTTCTTATTTTTTCTTGACCACGTGATGCGGAATCTAAATTCATAATCAGATACGCGTAGGTCGCACTACCCCAATTATAATCTTTCACCTTAGTAAGGTCGGTGAATGCAGTTAACCAACTTGCAGGTATATATGATCGTGCATTACTAAAAAATACATTACCCAAGAAGAACATAAAATAGGCAATGGCAATCCTATAAACCTTGATTAGATAAAAAGGTAATAAATTGGCCGCCTCAATCAAATATTTTAGTTCAAAGTATATCTTAAAAAATGACAATATGATGCCACCGAATTTCTAAGCACTACTACTTGTACTTATTTCAGGAAAGAAATTACTAGTTACGTAAGAAAACGTGTAAAGATCTTCATCGTAAGGGATTGGCTTATCCATTCCGATATCTAATCCTGTAATCATGGCCCAGTCTATAGGTGTAATCCCTATCTCACCGAAATTGAAGTGAAAAGTGTACGTGGTATCCCACCAACGCTCAACCCATGCTTCGACAACCTTTCTCGAGCAACCAATTTCAGAGATAGTAAAAAAAAATTTCCAACCTGGTGTGTCGATGTATTCTACAATAATAGGGACATGCGAACGCAAGTGATGGTAATATTTAATTGGCGCAACAAAACTAACGCGAAAATCTTATTTTGCCTCTCCTGAGGTGTTTTGGAGCAAGCCTTTCGAAATATGATCATTAATCTTCGATTTCTTTGTATTTTTTTAAATCTAGTTCCTCATCACTATGCACTACCTTATCTTCTACAGAGCCAAATATTGGAAGTTCATCAGGGACTATTGCCTTTCTCTTCCCAATAACTTATTTTTTTCCTACAAATATTTTCATTTCTACACGTAGTATAATAAATAAACACCCAAACAATACACATTAAATTTATAAAATTCTAAATACATAAGCTTAAGCCATTTCAACAACACATTATAGGTAATCCATTGGAATAGTCCTAAAACATAATTACCACATCTCTCATTTGTTGTATATAAACATAAATAATACATCTTCAACATATGTAAATTTCATATTGGGTTATAACTGTGGTCTATTGCAACACCTAGTGTGATCTATCCCATGTGATTAATAGTATACATTAAAGACCACAGTTCAAAACCGTGATCTATACTGCACCTTAGACCACTGTTCTGCTATAACCTGTGATCTAAGGTAGCACTTAGACCACTGTTTCAAGGGAACTCGTGGTCTAAAAGTAGGTTTTAAACCACTGTTATGTGTAAAACAGTGGTCTTTATTATGACTTTAAACCACTGTCATAACCAAAACCGTGGTCTGAAGCCCTTTTTATTAGTTTATTGTGAACAATGAGGTACCTACTCAAATTCGAATATGAAATTTTCAATTTCAAATCAGAAAAGCTATTAGAAATATTCAAATCACAATTTATTTCACAATTCAAATTAGGTTTCATATTCAAAAATCAAATTACAAAAGCATAGTAGAGAGCGTCGTACAAATCCCATTTTGAACAAATACATTCCTAGCTGCTTCCTTTGGTCCCCATTACGATCTTCCCGATCAGTTTTCACACCATAGTCTAGTTAGCTTCTCCATCTAGCTTGCTCCGACTCTTTGCCGCTGCCACATAATCTATAGGAGAGCGTCATACAAATGCCTGCATTCCAAAGACAAGTTTATGTCGAGAAGCCGACGCTGTTACATTACCTCCAATTGCTTCTACCTCCCTCAACACGTAAATGACTCCGATTTCTGGTGCTTTTGAACACCATCCATTCCAACTTCCTTTTCCAGTACTTACATTATTCAGATCCATGCAGATTTCAGGACATTTATATTCGCAGGGTTGATGACATTGACCTGCATTTTGGGGGGTGATTAAATAGGTACTGTTGATGAACCAAAAAAAGAAGTCTAGAACAAAATTTCAAATCACTACCCTTAAATGTACTAATGTACTCCGTTAAAGTAACCTTCAAAAAAATAAATAACGGCATCAATTGTATTAGCACAAGCTAATAAATCTAAGATAGTTTATGTATACACGAATAGTATCAATCAAGTCTAGAGGGATCACAACTCCTACATGGCCCTTATGCAGATTTATCAAAATCAGGAGCCTGAACCATGCTATTTATTAAAAACGTAAAAGTGGATTAGACAATAGGAAACAAATGATGAGGACAAAAAGTACCTAACCAGATACACAAGTTCCACCCAATCAAAAGAGGTTAATCCCTTTTAGGCCTTTACTGGATGGCATAAGCTGTAACTATAATGTAAAAAGAAAGGATCTGAAGGGCATTTTTTTAGGCCAAATAAAAGATATGAAACTGCATCAATAACTCATGAATTAACTAATGATTTGTTTGGATTGAGGATTCCAAGGTAGGGACTCAGTGGGGACCAAGGATTCATGTTTCCCTGGTCTGTTTGGCTGCCAAGAATCCCTGGAAACTTGTTTTCCAGGGAAATATGTTTTCCAGCAAATCCCAGTTTTGGAGTCCCACCTCCCCCTTTAGAATTTGCTGGAATTCTAAACTAAGGATTCACTATGTATACACCCAACTCAATGTAGATTACACCTCATAAAATTAAAACAAAAAAATAGAGATTTTTCTTGAATTTTAAATGGCAACCAAACAAATCAAAGGATTCAAGCTTCCACGGATTTATGAATCCATAGATTCTTTTATGGTTGCCAAACAAACCAAAGGATTTATGTTTCTAGGGATTCATGTTTCCTATGAATTCTACATCCAAACACACTATAAAAGAACAACATAAACCACTTGCTAATTCTATATTTGTAATTAATAATGTGAGAAAGAATTGAAGTTTAAAGTCAGAAAAACCTCTACTCTGTCACATGAGAACCACTTCAATGTCTAACACTTCACAACTAATATAGGAGAATGTTTTTCAGAGTAAAAAAGACACCCTTTTCCCTTTAAACCTACATAACAGATCCCATAAATTCACAATGCTTAGTTAAGGGGAAGGTCAACTAGTATGGTCAAATTGGTTCCGGAGTGCAAAATGGTGAAGTGAATAAGTCGCTAATAAGCAAATCAGTTCTGAAGACCTTCACAACTCATGCATCACACAAACCATATTAAGAGAACAGTTTCAGCAAAAAAATTGCATTCTAAAACTCCAGAAAAATGCTTCTAAATTATTGGTGCAGAGAACATAAACCAGCATAAAGACCAACAAGCAGCTAGTTCTACCTTTGTAATATTAATTCAAAAGTTAACATAACATACTATCAATCATAATCAACAGAGGAAATGGGTCCAATAACAACCTTAAATATATGTGTGTCTGTCTAACTAGAAGTATTATTTCCTAGTCAAATTTATGCTTACATTATCAAATTTCCAGAAAACCAAGATAATGACCAGAAAGGTGTTAAATTAGAATTCTTTTCTAAACAAGTAAAACTGCATCACCAACTCACCATTTCTAGAAAGAAAGAAAAAAAAAATCGACCAAAAATTAGAATAGAACAAAAATAAAGCAATTCTCAGAAATTCAGATTTCAGAACTCACAACCCAAACAAACCTGAGCCCTTGATGCATTTGGATTTAGACCCAGATCCAATAATGTGGGTATCTCCCCAATCTCCACATCTCCTCTAGATGGCATTCCTTTCAACTCATTCAAATCTTCAATTGTGTTCCTCATTTCCAACCCTTTCACATTTTTCCTTAAATCCACCATAATTCGAAGGCATTTCCTCCAATTTAAACAGCAAATCATCAGCATGATATAATGTACTACCCCAAAATAGTTGATTCAGCTATTTTTGAAAACATTACTATCTAGAGAGTAAACATAAAAAGGGAGAAATTAAACACATTTCAAGTGAAGATATAACTTGCCTACAATAACATCAGGAAGATCTAGTAAAGCACCCATCCTTATGCATAGCTTGGAGGGTGTCTGAATTGAGAAATTCTATGACAGTTGGATAATCAACTTTGAAAATCTAAACAAACATAAGTTTTGAAAAACTAACCCCACGGGAGTTTGGCCAGTTTCAAAAATGAGAAACACCTTCTTGAGGGTTGGACATATTTTATTGAAATCACCATGATCAATTCTTTGTTGTTGAAGCAAGCTTAATTTGTAAGCTCTACCACAGCTTCCTTGGATCCCTTCAAACCCATTTGGCAGTTTTCTGAAATCACAGAGAAAAGGCTCAAACAGTTAAAAATGACAAAAGGTTTATAAGATCGAGAAAATGAAAAATTAAATACATACATGAGAGAACTTTTAACCACTCCATCCCAAAATCCTGACTTCTCCATTAATCCACTGCACAGTTTTGCCCTAATCAAGATTAAACAAGATGGGAAGCCATGCATTTCAGCAACAGATAGCACAAAAATATGGAAATTAAGGAAATAAAAACCCATCTGGTATAACACAGCACAATCTCACGATACCTGATTATGAAGTGACGATCAAGAAAACTGCCATCAAACCATTATGAGCTAAACGTTCATTGAATTAAGTTAAATAGTAGCAGGAGCATTATCATTTACCAAGATTCTTATAAGCAGTAGCTAGCCAGGGGCATTTACACACAAGTCTTCTGGTGCTCCTCTTGATTTTGGTCATAAGTTTGAGAGGGAATGTTGTTGAAGAACAGGGGTAACTGAACCCCCAAATCATAGAAACGTAAATCTCAACGATGATCACATCCAAATACCTAAAATTAAGCATTCAATAATTGTATGCAATCTATTTTATTATGCAATAAGGTTTAGAAAAGTGCAGATGCTCAAAAGTATGTAAAATAAGCTTATGCAAAGTATGCAAATTATAGCTTGCATATGCAAATTACACTTTGCGTAGGTTTTTATGTATGCATTCTGTTTGCATAGTCCAATTACGATTTTTTTCATTGAATTTGATATTATTGTCTGAACTCATTTTGAAGATCTTAAAAAATATTTTAGAAAAATATAAATTTTGTCAAAAAACGATTTGTGAATTAAAAGTGATAGCAATTTGTACTTAAAAAAATATTATTTTCTTTCTCTACCACGTCACCACTTCCCACAAAATAAAAATAGTTAGAGTTCACACTTTAAATAGATATAAAATTAGTTTAGATATGAAAATATGTTAGTTTTAAATGAAAAATCCAAAACATACCCTATGTTTACAAAATGCTAAAAAGGAAGGGCAGGCCTTATAAAACAAAAAGTGCCTGTCCTTTCCATAAAACCGTCAGAGAAACAGGACTTATAGCCCAATTTTGCGAAAAACAATCACCCCCTTAGTAAAGATCCAACACAACAATCCTCTATTATTGTTTTGTTAAGTATTATGTTCATGTAACAACAGTAAGGCGGAAATAAAACATGAACAATACGGATCTTGATAATCATGCTAACCACATTAATTTAAATAAGAGACATACCTTTAATCGCAAATCCAAATCAACACGGTGAAGTATCGAAGATTAGTGGGGTGATCGTTTTATGTCTCTACCCATAACACACCATTAAACTTGAGAGGTGAGTGCAAAACTGATGGATGGTTTTAGGCACTAGAATTTGGGTGAGAGTAAGAACCCTAATCACCCCTAATACTTATATACTCCCTATTCCATCATAGGTAGTGATTGGGTGTTTCCCTAAACAACTTAATAAGATAGTCCCAACAACTTAAGGGCCTAAGGGATTGGATTTACACAAAGCCCATGGTTTGCAAACTCAATGGATCATCATACTGGGTTATGTGGGCCACAAATTCTTACATTCTCCCACTTGGCCCATATGACCCATAGTAAAACAAAACAAGTTTTATTTTAAGAAATCCTTTTCGAAATCATTTTGCAAAACGACTCGATAATGGGCTTAGGACTAAAATAACATACACGCGCGCGATTTGAAAATATCCCAATCCTCAACTATCTTATTAACCATCATAATTTCATAATTAAGCAAGCCACTAGTATGAGTCATGGCGGTCATACATCTTTAATCCAACATACTTCCTTCCATGTACCACAAAACTAGAACTCACCTAACATGATCAATAATTAGGGAATCTACATTCAT
>MVGT01000486.1:54809-72750 GCA_002174775.1 Macleaya cordata | reverse complement strand
CTGAAAATCATTTCCCTTCTTTTCACCCTCTCTTTAATATTTCTAATCTAAAAACTCAAGCTTTTGGGCTTGTGATCTGAAATTTTCAGAAAATTGTCTCCTTCTCGTCCTCTCTTTATCATTTTTTCCTTCTCTTTTCTCAGGCAAAGTTTCAGATCTGAAATTACAGTCCCAAAATCTCGTCGAAAGTTTTAGATTTGTCCCAAATGGACCCAAATAGTTTAATTAAACCTCCAAAGTAGATATAAAAAAACATAAATCGATGAAAAAACCATAAACTAGAGATTCTAAATCATATATCGATCAAAACCCAAGACTATATAAGTTAAGACTCCTAAAGTAAAGATTCTAATTCCTAATCAAGAGAGAGACAGGGAGAGATAGACAAAAAGAGAAAAAGCGAGATCAGAGAAGAACACGAGAAAGAAAGAGAAAGGGAGAGAGAGCTAACCTTGGTCCTTGGATCTCTGATCTTCAAGCTGATACGCAAGCTCAGATCTTCTTGTTAGGGTTCATCTCTCTAGGGTTTTGATTTGGAAGAGAAGGAGGTGAGAGAGTTGTGGTTTTGTCGAATAGATCGAAAGTTTTGATCGATTTGTGTTGAACTATCGCGGGGGCAAGTTCGTCATTTAACACTAGTCAGATGAGGCCTCATCCATTCAGCTATTTTTTATACCTGACTCATTTACCTCCGAGACAGATATTCCAGCTGAGTCAAAACTGAGTCAGATATTTAAAAACTAAAAAACAAACAATCTGAAATCTGACTCAACTCAATTCAGATTTTTATTCAGATTCAGATGCCGAATCAGACAAAAAACAAACACGCCCTTAGATTTGTTTCTTCAGTGCTAAGTTCGTTTGAACAAAACGACACCACAACATCGATTTAAAAAATGGCTTGAAGTCGCCAATTCTCAATCGCTGTTTCGGCCCTTACTTACCGTTCCTAAAATCAGCTTTTCTCTCTCCTTTCGGCATCGTGATGCCATTTTTCTCTTACAAAATTATCTTGTAATCTCCGAGTTCATCTGCACGATACCAACCAGCAAACCTTCTTTTCTGATCAGTACCATATATACCTACCCCAAACGATCCCCAACAATGCCATAACTAAAAATCCTCGTAGCCATTCTCCATTTATTTGATAATCATCCAATATAATTAACACCATTCAGTCTCCATACCGAAAAGAAGGGTCAAATTTCGTTCAAAAAATTTCTCAAATTTTCAGTTCGATCTGAAAGAGTTATGTTCGCTGTTACTCTTAAAAATCGAAGAAATTATCTAGGTCCTTCCTTCTAAGGGAAATAAGAAACTGATTTGAGGGAGCGTGACAATGATGGAGTTGGTCTATAATGAAGAATTATTTTTATTCCCATCCCACATTTTTTTTTAGGTAACGATGGAAGGTGGCATGGGAAGGTTTCTTTATATTCCTTGCCGGAACTGGAAGATGGTGGTGGCTGTAGAAAATGGAGTTTGAGGACTTTGGGTCCTGCCAACAATATTTTGGAGTCAACAACTATTTACCTTATGGGGGTGCCTTTAAAATTACCCAAAAATCAGACCTCTCTCCCTCCCAGGCACGACACGGCCCAACGTGGCGGCCTAGCCCAGCCCTGCCCATCCCATTTTGTGCCTGGGCTGGCACGGCTCATTCGTTGGGTCGTGCTGGGTAGGCCTCTTGAGCTCAGTGGCACGAGCACAGCCCAGGCACGATTTTGGCCCAGCACGGCACGNGCTGGCACGGCTCATTCGTTGGGTCGTGCTGGGTAGGCCTCTTGAGCTCAGTGGCACGAGCACAGCCCAGGCACGATTTTGGCCCAGCACGGCACGAGCACAGCCCATAGCACGACCAACAAGGTTTTTAAATTTTTTTTAACAAAATTCTATTACTAAGTTTTAAACCCTGGTCTCATGGGGACGAAGGACTCTTTAACCAATTAGCTTACATGCTTGTTTTGACATTAACTTGAAGTCAATACATTATAGTAATTATCTTATAATTGTTGGTTATGTGGATGATGTGTGATGATGATCATGCATAATAATGTGGATATAGTTATCATAATGGATGATAATGATGATGATGATGGGTGATGATGATGACTCTACTACTACATGGTCTATTTCAATATTATAGATTTATATACTTGTAGCTTGGTTAGAAATGAACATTTGATTATAATGCAATAATGGATGAGTGATGATGATGACGATGAATCTACATGTTGTCTTTCTTTGTTATAGAGTTTTATCATTGCAGCGAGCTTAGTTCGGTTTAGGTTTAGGTTTAAAGTTTAGGGTTATATTAAGAAGGAACCTTTATTATAATTGAGTAATGAGTAATGGTCGCATCATTACCCATCATCATCCTCAATCATCATCTATCATTATCACAATCTTCACCATCATCATGATCACCCCATCATCAACGTTATACCCATAATCATATCCTTATACATAATCACCATTACTATCATCATCATCCTACATGATTAGCCTTCATCAGCATCATCATCATCCATCATGATTAGCCTTTGCCATCATCATCCATCATTATTACGATCCATGATCATTGATTCATTATGACTACATGATTTGTCCATCATGAGGAATTACCATTTACCATATTTAAGTACAACTTTAAAAAAATCATAAGCTTTAAACAACAAAAACTATTAGGTCAATTTGGTAAGGCTTCATTCTATAAGCACACAAGAACAAGGTTCAAACCTCCTGAAAGGTCCATGTTTTATTTTTGTCGAATTTCGTGTCAAAGGTAAACTCAAGATGGTCAATGTAACTTGAGTTAGAGTCTAGTGAGTCTCGATTCACTTCGGTTGAAAAAGAAGAAATCTACNGTAATTTTTTAATTAGGTGATAGTGTGATCCTTAACCATAGTCACATTGACATACGGTTAAATTCATTAACCGTAGGGCGAATTTAGACTTTCACCTCCTTAAAAATATTTTATTAAAATAATTTACAATTTAGTGGGCGGTCCATTAGCATAATGGGCGTGCTGGGCCAGTGGGCCGTGCTGGGCACACCAAAAATGTGTCTCGGCACGGCACTGCCCAACATGAATCTGAGTCGTGCCGACCGTGATTCGTGTCGTGCTGGCCCAGCTCACTTCAGGGTCGTGCCGTGCCGGCCCAGCACGGCCCATTTGACACCTCTATGTTTGGTTTACAAATCGAATTTATTTTCAGAAACACTATTGGGACGAGCCCAATAATCTATCTATTGGGTGCCATCTCAATCTGTCCATGTGGACAGATTATTGAGCGGATTCCAATAATATTTTTGATTTATTTTTAGGGAGATCGCCCAATACATCTATTATGAATTTAATTCAATCCGTTTAGTCTACTAAATTTTATATGAGTCTATCTAGTCCAAAAATAAAATTTAGACAAATTTGCCCTTTAACTAATTAGTTATGGAAATCAAAATTTGACCGAATAAGAATCTATGTTTCTCTCTCTACATTAATAAGCTTTGCTGCTTTCAATCTTCACTTGTTTCTTTTACTTCGATTGATCGATCACTCACCAGTCAACAAAAGATCTTGATGATGATGAGAGAGAAAGAGAGACATATAGTTTCTACCATCACCATCGAGAGAGAGATCGGGATAGAGAAGAGGAGAAATATAGGAGATAGAGAGAAGAGAATAAGAGAGAATGGAGAAACATCTGATTAAGAAAAAAAGAGAAAGGGAAAAGAAAGAAAAGAAGGAAAAGAAGGAAAAGAGAGGATAGAGAGAGAAGAGAGGGACGTGAGAGAGAGAGAGAAAAAAGAAAGAAAACAGAAAGAAGAGGAAAAAGAATAGAAGGAGATAGAAGAGAGAAGAAGAAAAAATTCAACATGGATCTATGCAAAAACAATTTTACATGGATCTATGCAAAAACGTTTTTGGATAAAGTTTTTGCATAGAATTATGCAAAAATATTTTTGTAAAAACTATGCAAAATTATGTTTCACAGATGATTTAGCATAGATCTATGCAAAAATATTTCACATAATGATTCAGCATATGCAAAAATATTTTTGTAGATCTATGCAAAAACGTTTTTGCATGAACTCATATGCAAAAAAGTTTTTGCATGCATAAATTTCGTGAATATTTTTTTTTCAAAAACTAATTTTGACTGGTCTAGTTTCAAAGATCTCAAAAATTGCTTTCCAAATATATGAATTTGTCAAAATCTGAATTTTAATTAGTTGAAGAGATATAGTATTTTAAATTTTAAAATGAAAAAGATAACTACATTTCTCTCTCATACAGCTGTACAAGTTGGAAAAAGACAAAAAGGTAATTGAAAAATATAATAAGGGTAAAACAGAAACATTAAAAAGGAAGGAATGGACTAAATAGATTTATAAAAGTTTAAAAAGGACTAAACGGATTCAAAAAGCTTTAAAAAAGGTATTTCAGTCTTATTAAAAATCTTGTGTACTAAATGGATTAAAAAAATTATATATTGGATGTTTTGGCCATTATCCCTTATTATATAAATAAGAGAGAAAAAAATTGTCTTAACATACATGCAAGTTTGGTTAGGTTTTATCATGTATTTCTAGAGGCAATCAAGGAAAACAATCCGAAATTTCTAGAGGCAATCAAGGAAAACAATCCAAAATATTAGGAATACAAGAAGATGCTTATGAATTCCTTTGCTATGTCATTGATGCTTGCCAATTGGTTTTCAGTTGGACACCCACAAACTTAATATGGCATCAGAGCGCAGGCCCACACGTGATAGGCCCAACGGCTACACGTGTTCTCCGTTACCCAAAAAGAGTTCCACGTGTTAGGCGCAAAAGAATCCCACACGTGAGGGGGCGTGATGAAAATATTCCCATATGGGATATGAGAGCCTAGCAAATCCAATATATAATGATCTAGGGTCACACCACTTATTGTCAATTGGTTTTGAGTTGGATGCCTACAAACTTAATAGTTATTGCACCCCCTCTTATAATACCCCTGCCTGTGGGGCCCACATGCGATGTATCTAGGGTCTAATTTTTTAGAGGATGTTCTCCCCACTATATATATCATATTCATAAATAGTTCGCTCTAAAACTTCTAACCTCCTCAAATTAGCCCTTCAAAAATTGGTAAGTCCTATAGTGATATAAGGGGGTGATTTAAATATTCAATGGCTAATTTGAGGTGGTTAGAATTTTTAGAACGAGCTTATATATATATCATCATCGTCATATTCAAAAAGAGGAGGGATATTGCAACATACCTTATTACGACACTATTGCAACATACTTTTTATTGAGCCTATATGAAGATGGTTTGAGGGCTAATTTTTTAGTGGCGATATTCTCCTCATCATGTAGATCATCATATTCAAAAATCAGCCACTTCTAAAAGTTCTAACCCTATCAAAAGTTTATCAAAAATTAAAAGAATCAACGGTCTAAAAAAATGTCCAAAATTTGCTAATTTTTCGTAGGCTGATTTGAAGGTGTTAAAACTTTTAGAAGGGGCTGATTTTTTAATATGATTTTCTAAACGATGAGGAGAACATACTAACAAAAAAATTAGCCCTCGAACTATCTCATGTGGGCCGCATAAAAAGTATGTTACAATGGTGTTGCAATAAGGTATGTTGTAATATCCCTCCTCATTCAAAAATAGCTTGTTCTAAAACTTATAACCTCCTCAAATTAGCTCTTAAAAAATTGGTAACTATTGTGATATAAGGGGGTGATTTGAATATTCAAGGCTAATTTGAGGAGGGAGGGGGGAGTGCGGGGTGTTAAAAATTTTAGAACGAGCTGATTTTTTAATATAATTATATATATATATATAGTGAGGAGAACATCCTCTAAAAGAATCAGCCCTCGGATGCATCGCATATGGAGCCCACAAGCGGAGGTGTTATTAGAGGAGGTGCAATAACCGTCCTAAAAAAAATGTTATTGGTAGTGTTTTCAATTGAATCATATAATGTTTTATAGTTAATTCTGAAATAGTTTTTGGATGTAAGGCCAAATCTATACTATTATATAAATGGAATACCCCTTTGAGATAGTTATTTCGTTAGATGGCCTCATTTTTTATCAAATGCCAAAAATTACCCTTGCATTGAATGAAAAATAACTTTGTTTTGAGATTTTCAATTTATCCAAAGAGAGTATTATTGTCAATACATTGAGATCTTCACTCACCTACGAATTCAGTTGTTTCAATTTTTTAAACTACTCCACTATAAATTGAGTTTTACGTTTATACCCCTTTAGTTTTATAAAATAGATTGTGTTCAAGTGTAAAAATATATTTAAATATAGGTATTTTTGTATATTTGCCTAAATGAGGTAGTTACAACTAATTTTGTTTCCTAATAAATCTCCCATGTTCATAGCCGTGTAACTACAGAGAATCCTAATAAAAAGAAATTTTTTATTACAGAATCACATAAAAAACTGAAAAACAAGAAATGAAGTAGAAGATGGTAGTAAAATTATACAAGTATGAGATCCATAAAATAATCTTAAATTGTCTCTTTTTTCTAGATTCACATTCAAATTCTCAAAGAAAAATTCTGATGCAAGTGTGTAACTCTCTCTCTCTCTCTCTCTCTCTCTCTCTATATATATATATATATATATCTAAGAAGAGGTATTTCCTTTATAAATCTAGATGTTTTAGTAGATCTAATTGCAATATATTTTATTTTTATTTTTTTTTATCTTTTAGGTTCTTTATAAATCAAGATGTTTTTCTTTTTTATATTTGAAAACTTAATAAATTTTTTTTTCAAATATGCATTCACCCAAAGGCTTTTTATGTTTCTAACTACAATTTTCTTTTTACATATGCAGGATTAGGCTAGATATATAGTATGAGAATTTCAAATACTACAAGTATAAATTGGTGGAAGAAGATTACTAAGTTTTCGATTTAAAATAGATTCCCTAAATATGTTATTTCGTGTAATTTTATTGTACTTTGAAAATATGTATTTAACTTGAATATTAAAATCTTACCCATTATAGTAACTGTAAAAAAATCTTACCCATTTAGATAATGCAATTTATTTATTAATTCAGAGTACAAAATATTAGATTTGAAAAATAAATTAACGGCTAATACTCGTTATGCATGCGCATCGCGCGTGCCTTAGGGCTCATGTAAATTAATTAGTTTATCTGTAAATTAATTTTTAAAAATTAGTTTTTAGATTACGAACCAAATGCATCCTTACTGTAATTCATCGATCTAATTCTGATCAATAAACAATTTTTTTTTTGATCGATAATCAATAAACAATTCTCAACACACCAAATTAAGTAATTGATCAAAAATCAAATAGGGTACATTTTTGTTTCTTCCATAAGAAAGTCAAGTAACTTTATTTCTCATCACGCGCATATAAATTAACTTAGACATGAAATGATCATCGATCATTAATCCTCCATCTCAAACATCATCCATATCTCATTCACTCTGTTCTCAAATTCAAATGGAGAATTATACTGGGCCACAATATAAGCAGATTTAGTAGGATCGGTAGCCCGGCTTTTGTCTACTGCAGACGACCAAATAGAACCGGCAAGACTATCATGCAATGCGGCCGCTTCTTCTCCGACTTCAGAGTCACCTGATACGAATCCACTGAATTGTCTTACTGCTGCGTATTTGGTGTTCCATTTTTGAACATGTATGCCTTGTGCCGGAGGTGGATCAGCTTGATTCTCTTTAGGGACGTAAAAGCTAACGACGAATGAGGATGCACAGATTGGCCCATCACTAGGGGATACTTGGGTGATAACTGGAGCAGTCATCTCAATTTTTTTTTGGTACTTGTTCTTCCCTTGAATGTAGTCAAATAGCCTGTATATGTACGTACTAGGTGAGATAGATCCTCATTAATATAATACGCATCACATAATATGGATATCAATCATTATTCATGCATGGGTATCTATCTACCTCACGGCCTTGTGGGGTCCATATAGGGACGATCTAAGGACGTCTAATTTTCTGTGAGGATATGTACTCTCATTACAATGCAAATCATTCCCACCCAAATTCTTAACATATTCTAAAATTTCTAACTGCTCATTCACTTGGTGAGAGAGTTGAAAAGTTTTATAAAGTTACAAGTTTTAATTAGAATATATGACTCTTGGCTTAAACAATTTTTTATGGTGTTAGAAATTTTAGAATGGTCTAATTTTTTTAGTGAAAGTATATTATCCTCACCAAAAATTTTGACGGTGTGTTATTGGTTTAAGACTTTGAAAGAGTCTCGTAAAATCATGTGTTATTAGTTCAAGAATTTAAAAGACTCTTCTAAAATCATGTGTTATTGGTTTAAGACTTTGAAGGAGTCTTGCAAAGTCATGTGTTATGACTTTGATGAATTTACCTTCTTGATAGACTTTGAAGGACTTTTGTGTGAAAATTGACTTATGTGAAATCCGACCAAAATAGGTGAGATTGTGGTGGACTTCATATTTTAATAATTAATATTAATGAATAATAGTATAATTAACATTAAAACTAACATTTATAATTAATAAATATTACTAATAATTAATAATTAATAACTAATAACTAATATTACTAATTAATAACTATGCTAATTTTAATTAATATAAAATATTTAATATTATTATTAATAATTAATAAGTACAAACTATTATGATTGATTACTACAAATAATTATTATATATATTTAAAAATAAANTAAAACTTATTAATCATAACAACTATTATTTATTTCTAACCATTATTTTTACTTATTGTTATTAATAAATATAATAATTTATATTAACTATAAATATAAATTATTAGTATTAATAAATATAAATTTTAAATTAATATTATTAATATTTTTAATAATTAATAATATAAATAAATTATGATTGATAAATAATAAAAATTATTAATCATCAGAAGTCTGTTGGACTCTACAGAAGTCTGTAGGAATCTGCATGACTCTGCAGCAAGAGTCCACAAGAGTATGTAGGAGTCTGCAGGACTCTACAGTAAGAGTCCGTATGAATCCGCAAAAGTCTACAGGAGTCTGCAGAAGTCTGTCAGAATTCATCGAAGTCCATCACTTTCAAGACTCCGTGAAAATTCATAAAAGTCATGATAAGAGATTCCCCTTTCAGAAAAAGAAAAGTAAAAGTGGATCCGTGATGAGATGGCCCAAGATGGGATACCCTACCTTTTGTTTGGGTTTTCATTTTGGTTGAGTAATTACGTCTTCTGTTTTCTATGAAATCTTGTATGCAAAGTATAACCATTTTTATGTGAAAATAATGAATATACATCTATTGGTTAACAGAAAACATCGATCATACAAATTAGGGCATGCAGGTATCTTCTAGTTGAAGTAATGTGAAGTGGACTGGAGTGGAGTGGAGATCTCCTCTTAGGACCAGTACAAATGCCTAATTAATCCTATTTAAATTATAACTCTCGTTGCCAATTAACCCGTTAATTGTTTTCGAATTGAAGTACTACAGTTAACACGCACGCAGCCAAAAATCCCCTTAATTAACTTTATAAACTACACACTCTCCTATTAATTAAGAACTAAACAGTTTCTACCATCTAAACTTATCTAGTATTAATTAAATACTAATTTATAGTATTAATTAAACCATTTATTTTTTTTGAGGCTTTTTACATTCAAAATCTTTGAAAATATTTTTTCTCAGAAAATATAGAAAGATATTATTGTAACTTTTTGCCCGTCAAAATCGGACAATATGGATATTTCACGCTAAACCCTCATCACTTCTTAAATCTGTCCCCCACCATTTTCTCTATTTAACTCCTTTATTTTATCTATAATATTCTCCCATGATTCTCTCTTCCTCTCCCTATAATTTTCTCTCTCCCTCTCTTCATAAGTAAGCAACACGTGCCACATACTCGTGACATATAAATGAAACATAGAATTAGGATTTAACCCCAATTCTACCTACTGTTTAGGGCCCGTTTGGATCGTGATCCAAAAATTTGTTTTCAAAAATTAATTTATACTTATAATAATATATATCTTATACTACATCTAAAATTATTTTAGGATTTACAAGAAAATTTTGTAGAAATTTAGAAAACAAAAAAATGTTATTTTGTGTGATTTTAATAAATCATATAGGCTTTGATAGTAAAGTTAAAACACAATTTAAATGTAATGTAAGATATAGTTTAATTCAGGTGTAAATTAGTTTTTGAAAACAAGTTTTTAGATTGCGAATCAAAGGGGTCCTAACTTCCCATCCAACTAATTTTGATTTTTAAGTTTAGCTCAATCAATATGCAATGAGTATATAATCAGTATTTTTAGGTTAAATTTTTACAGATTATTGTGTAGGGGTGGAAGTACCAAATATTTGGGTTTTTTTTTTTCTCGTAACCTCAAATGAAATTAAGGTAATAATATTCCATAACACTATAAATAGTAAAGTATGGATGATGATGAAAAAATTCTTACTGTAGAAAACCGGTTCTTGTCGAATCGACGAAGGAGATATCTTCGATTGGAGAAGTTGACATCCACACAGTCGAATTATATCGACGAATTTCAAAACCATTTCCTACGTGAATCACTTCAAAGCTCGGACACTCGATTCGATCACACGTCGGCGGAAAAATGCCGAATTTATTACTTTTTTCCGGCCATGGATTGAGGGTCGAAAGGAGACCAAACAGAACAGATAGTTTGAATAGATTAGCTGCAGCCATGGATTGATGAAGGATTGACTGATGAAGAAGACCCTTCCAGTTCCAGGTACTAATTAAATTTCTAAAGAGTAGCAGTGGATAAGAAGCTTATTTATAGTAACTCGATCGTACATGTGAATATATATATAGATATGAAGGTCTATTGGATAAGGGCAAGTGAAATTTTAGTCCTCCTTTCATTTTAAATTACAAAATTAGGTTTTGGTTCTTAATTTAAGAATATACGGTTTATTCTAGGATCAAACACTAGAAATATTTGTTTGTCGTCAGAAAATATCCGGGAAACTACATAAAAAACACGGTAGTTTGAGAATATTGCACCCAAATCATCATTTTGAAACTAAAAATAAAAACAACATCCACTTTTTATTTTATCCCAAAATATCTTTACTTTTTAGATGAAATGATCTCACATGTGGGTCTAGAATTGGGTTTAGATTGAAGACAACACCCACCCCTTATTTTACCCCAAAATACCCTTACTTTTTAGATAAAATGATCCAACATGTGGGCGGTAGGATCCATGCCGAGGAAAAAAACAATGAATTTTTGTTTCCTTGAGATTCCTAACTGGGGAATGGAATCATCTAAAGTGTATAAGGAGTCGCCACCTAATTAATCTGAGAATCAGGATCCAGTTTATCAGAAAATATAGTGATCTTCCAACTAGTCTGGTCTGTGTAGAGAGATTTCAGGTAAGGAAATCCTGGTACGGGTCGGGAAGGTGTCCCCAGAAAACCACCCGATCGTGAGATCAGCCTCTACTTCGCGACTAAGGGTATTTGGGAGGAATTTTATGATTAAAATTATTACACTACACTAAGGAGTATGTACAATATGAAAAGTAAGTTCTGGTCTCTCTCTAATCCTATGTTTCATGCATTTGAGATTTTGGAGCAAAAGAAAAATATCACGTGTTCTAACTAGAACACACGCTAAAAACGGTGTGACACGTGTAAACTGTGATACACGTGCACCAAGCAATCAGACACATAGACTCAAATCTACGTGTTACAAGCAAGTAATGTTGTTCGTAGATCTCTGTCCACGACCAACGAGAAGACAAAGGAATTCATCATGACTATGCAAACTGGGATGTATAGCGGACTAGTCCCACAAAGAAGTGTAAATGGACTCTATGCCATTCACACGTGAGGTGGACATGGAATCTGGGGCCACGTCCTCCAAAACACGCAACTAAGAGTTGTACATGGGAATACTGAGGCCCACATACATACTCGAAGTACATGTGGCTAATTTGAGGAGCCACGTGTGCACACTCATGGGGTACAAGTAATCTGGAGACTCGTACCACGCAAAGATCCATGGGTTGTATCAGAGAAAATTGGGGCCCGCATACGTGCTCATATACACATGACTAGTCTGGGAAGCCACACGTACGCATCCATGGTGTACAAGTATATTGGGACTTGTACAAAACAAAGGTCTATGGGTTGTATGTGGGAAAACTGGGGCCCACACACGTGCACAAAATACATATGACTAATCTGAGAAGCCACGCGTACGCACCTACGGTGTACAAGTATACTGGGACTTGTACAAACTAGGATCTATGGGTTGTATGTAAAAAAATAGGGCCCACACATGTACTCAAAATACACGTGACTAATCTGGGAAGCCACGCGTACGCAACTATAGTGTACAAGTATACTGGGACTTGTACAAACTAGGATCCATGGGTTGTATATGGGAAAAATGGGGCCCACACACGTGCTCAAAATACACGTGACTAATCTGGGTCAAATAGTAACCAATTTTTAATGGCTTATTTGATAGGGTTAGAAGTTTTAGAAAGAATTGATTTTTGAATATGATGATATACATAGTGAGGATAACATCCTCTAAAAAAATCAGCCCCTAGATGCATCATATGTGAGCCCCATAGGCGGGGCGTTTTAAGAAGGGGTCCAATAACCTTCCGCTTTTATATTTGAGTAGATTTGTTCTCACCCTCAAAATTCTACTATTCACCCAATTTTTTTGGAGATTTTAGTTCGGGTTCAAAAATTCTACTATTCACCCCTAATTTTTAGGGGTTTACTTTGGGTTCAAAATTCTACATTTCACCCCCCAAGTAATTCCTATTTTTAGGTGAGTTTCTATTTTTCTTTCTTTTTTTTAAAACCTATTGTGAAACAATATCTCCCATCTTTTCTCTCTACTTTTACGATTTTGTAGTTATTCAATAGAGCAAAACACCATCATTAAAGGGATTGGAAGAAAATTAAATCTTATTATCATCCTTTTAATACCATGTAAGTATCTTCTTTTCCTCTTTTATTTTATTTTATAAACAAATGTATATTGAGGAGAGTAGAAAGAAGATTATTCTAAAAGAAAATAACTCGAATAAAACAGAAAAAAAAGAACCGGTCAAAAAGAAAAAGAAAGAAAAGAGAATGAGAGATAAAAGTTTTGATTTTCTCCCACTCTCTTTTATAATGGTGTTTTGATTTTATGAATGACTACAAAAGTATAGAAATAAAGAGAGAAAATAAGGAAGACAATATTTCATATTAGGTTTTGAAAAAAAAAAATAGAAATTTCTGGGAATTACTTAGAGGGTGAAAAGTAGAATTAAACCCAAAGTAAACTCCTAAAAAGTGGGGGTGGGTAGTAGAAAGAAAATAACTCGAATAAAACAGAAAAAAAAGAACCGGTCAAAAAGAAAAAGAAAGAAAAGGGAATGAGAGAAGAAAGTTTTGATTTTCTCCCACTCTCTTTTATAATGGTGTTTTGATTTTATGAATGACTACAAAAGCATAGAAATAAAGAGAGAAAATAAGGAAGATAATATTTCATATTAGGTTTTGAAAAAAAAAAATAGAAATTTCTGGGAATTACTTAGAGGGTGAAAAGTAGAATTAAACCCAAAGTAAACTCCTAAAAAGTGGGGGTGGGTAGTAGAATTTTGAACCCAAACTGAAATGTCCAAAAAAAAAAAAGGTGAATAGTAGAATTTGGGGGTAAGAACAAAAATATTCTTTATATTTTGATGCAAAAAGATACAAAGCTTGGATAAGCAATAGGGCATTTTTGTAGTACATTACGATATCAAGGACATTAAGATACTCCGAAAGAGTAGAATTTTCGTGCATTGGCCCATATTGTTCCGCGTGGCCAGAAAGCTATCCAAGTGAATTTGGAGGAGGGGGGTGTTAGTTTAAGTTCGGAGCAGATTAGGCTGCCGCTAGACCGCTGGATCAGGAACGGGATCTAATAGACCTTGTCAAGGGGCAGCATAAGTTTGATGAGAGAGGAACACGATGGCCATCACTGATGGTCAATTTTTAGCCATGGTTTGGAATTTGTTTGAAATTTGAAGTTTTTTTTTTTTAACAAATTTACCTTAATTTTCAACCAATTTTCTAATTTTTAAATCCATCAAAATTTGTTTGACATTTTAAGTTTTTTTGAACATCTTTATCTTAAATTTTTAGCCATTTTTTTTATGGAGTTAAAAAGTTTTAGAAGGATCTATTTTTTTATTTTTTATTTGGTAAGGATGATCTACATGATGAGGAGAACATCCTCAGAAAAATCAGCGTTTACATCATCAGTTCGACAGGCAAATGTAATGAAGTGTAAGAATAAATAAAGTTAAAAATTAAAAATCGGGGGCAAGTAAATTCTTCTGTTTTACAAAAATATCCAAATTAAGAAGGGGGAACTAAGAGAGAGGTCACCAATGGTCAATTTTGATCATCGTCCTCGCCAACAATGGTCGATTTTTTATATTTTTCAGCTCTCTCTCTCTCTCCACCTCCCTTTGGCTTGGTTGTGGTAGCGTGGTGGTGGAGGTCATAGTAGTACTGGGTTGCTGGTGGTGGTGGCGACGATGATGATGGTGATGTTGGTGGTGGCGATGGCAGTATTGGTGTTATATTGGTGATGGGGTGTTGGGGTGTATTTGTTTTGGTGGGGTGTAATTATTTGAAGAAGAGGGGCTCCTAACAAGTAACAAATACACACTAGAGATTGAATATGTCCATTTGGGCTTAATCGCTTAAGGACAAAAAAAAGAGCATCTCCTCCATCCATTTTGTATGTCCTAATATCAATTCCCTTATTTCCCTATAATAAAATGGGGTCATGAGAAAAAAAACACTAATAATGTTTTCTCTTCCACCCTACACAACAAAGAATTTTTAAATTGAACCAAAAAAAAAAAAATACTGATTGCATGCTGATGCATCCTAATAACGATTGCATACCTGATTGTATACTGATTGGGCTAAACTTAAAAAACCAAAGTTGTCTGAGTGAGAAGTTAAACTAAGGCCCTGCTTGGTATGCAGAGAAAATTTGCAGAATGCAAATTACCACAGTTGTGGTAGTAGTAGTTTGCATGGACAAACAGGGCCATAGGTATCCTAACTAGCAGAGTAATACCATACTAAGTAGCTGACTTATTAATTTGACCGGGAATAACTGCAGATGCGAATTTTTTCGGCATACCAAGTAGGGCCTAAAGCTCCAATTGGGGTTAAATCCAAATTTTATGAAATAAAAGAGGTGAAAAGCAGGTCATCCCTGAACTTTCCAAACATTGAACAATCTTTTGGCGGGAAACTGTTATTTTCAAATTTCTTTTCTCTGTTTCTTCTGTTAAATATGTTTTAATAGTGAGGCACACCAGGGCATACTGCAACCCTAGACAGCATGCATGCTTCTGTTTGAAAAATTCTTTTTTCCTGTGTTTGTTAAAAAAATTTGTACCTACAATAAACTCATTTAATTTTGTCACTAATTAATCTATGCACCAGACAAAAATTCAATTCAATCATGGGACTCTCCCCACATCTCCAAGAGATACTTCTCACATCTTCTTCTACTGTTGCTGTTACTCTTATTTACTAGTAATAAATCTGGGCTTGCCCTTTTTGTTTTCAACCCTTCAGTTTTAAAACTTACTTTTCCACCACCACCACCACCACCACCATCGCCACTACCACCATGGCGTTTGAGGTTGTGTCTGTATTCCATTGCAATCTGCTCAAACACTTCTACCTCAAACATGTTCATCTTAAACTTGGGTCTCATTTGATCTCTAACAAATGCAAAAGCCAGTTGATCTCTTGGGTTAAAAGCTTCCAGTTCATTGAACAACATGCAGGAAAAAAGATTGCTACCAACTCCATGTTTTCTTAGTATCAGTGCAGTATCTGGTACATCTGCATTGAAGAACATCCAAACAAGGCCAGATTGTTAATTTCAAAAGCATATATATATGTATATATATATATTTTTGCTGTAAATAAAAAAATAGAATAATACAAGGACTGATCGCTATGTGAAAAATCAAGGACAAAAATCTCTTGTATCGAAATTTAACATGAAAATGACACTGCAAACCATCCGATATAACGATAGTTTTCCAATAATCATCATGTCCTGGAAGATGTCTTGTTCTTTACAGAACAGAGCATGCCAGTTGCAGGGGTGTACTAGCATCAATTAAGGCTACCTTAGTTCATTAGGGGCAGCTTTCAATTTATACTCTTTTCCAACTTGTATTCTGGTACAAGTTTTTGTCCTTCGGAGGAAGGAGTGTACAAGGAGATTCATAACTCTATAGTCTGTTTGGATAGGGGATCTTAGGTAGGGATTTTGTGGGGACTAGGGATTTGGTGGAAAACTAGTTAGAAATCATGTTATAAATCTGACTAATTTTCTACCAAATCCCTGGTCCCCACAAAATTCCTACTTAAAATCCCCCATCCAAAAAGATAATTGAATCTCAGATAGTGAAACTGGTGATTCGCACCAGTGAACATAGGATCGATCTAATGAACCAAGTAAATCTGCTGTGTCTTCTTGTACATTTACCGTTCCCTTTAGTTTTATTTTATGTTGAATAATCGTTAGTCTTCTAATACATTCTTCAAAATAACTTTAAGGCCAAATCTTATATCTGACTTAATAGTATAGAAAATGGGTATGATTTATCAAAATGACTAATTATCGATCTGAGTCTAGTTAGTGTAATCAATCTAGTAGTGTTTTTCTCTCCGACCGATCAATCGTTGATGTTTTTATGATGTATAAGTTCATAGACACCAGTACTCAAAGTCCATAGTACTCTACAACTCTAACCAAATAATTAATCCCATTCATAATTAAAAGTAAAAGTTACTTAAGCTAACTTTAGAATAATAGGTCTTTAGTCATTACTGGAACATACTTAATCCTAAATGAAAGTAAGGTGAGAAACTTTGATTGAAAAAGAAGGAAGACCATAATCATAATTTCGACGAAAAATAGGCGAAAGTAAGTATATGTATCATGTATGTACCTGAAGTATAAGGATGCTTCTTGGGTGACCATGGTCGCAAGCCATTTTCACAGTATGTCTCCATTTGATTCTTCAAGGAATCAATATCCCGCCATTTTTTCCACCTTGCAGTAGCCATGGCTTCTTCTAATGTGTGAATATAGTAAGGATGTTTAGATATAGCAATGTCAACATTCTTCGAAATCACAAGAGAATGAATCAATAACAAAGGGTCTATCATTAACTGTAATTTAGCATCTAACCAAATACTAAATTTTGAATTTGGGAAGAGCCTGTGAACTAAATGCTTAGGTATAACTCCATTCATTGCAGGATTCTTATATGGAAGTTCACCAGAAACTCTTACTACTCTCCATGCACCTAAGTTATGTTCCATGGCTCTGTTTACAAGGAGATTGTGAGAGTTGAGGCTTTTGAAAGTATGATCATCTAGAAACATGAAAAAACAAACAGTTTCAAGTGTTTTCGATCCGAGACCCCTTGGTTGTCGGATTTTGTCGTGGTCACCAAAAACTGCTGACACTACCACCAATCCCCTGCAACTCTCCATGGCAATTCTATCTGAATTCAAAAGCAATCAACAAGAACGAAACAAAGAAAGAAAAAGTTTAGTTAATCCCTATATGGTTATTGAACAAAAAATATCAGCAAAACCAACTTTATTTGTCTCATATTTTGTCTTACATCAAATATATATACTAATTGGTGTTCACAGTGGTTCCATGGGATTGTGTTTGTGTTTGTGTTTGTGTGTGATTTCTTCCTCTTTTATGGGAAATCCTTATTGGAGGAGAATTAGTCTTGAACTTGAAATTTTGGATTTTAATCCATCTAAGAAAGACTGAAAATACTTTTTTTTGCAGTTTTTCTCAAAAAAAAAAAAAAA
>MVGT01000486.1:34057-47374 GCA_002174775.1 Macleaya cordata | reverse complement strand
AAGGTTATGGAAATTCAATGTTCTACACCATTGAATTGGAGATAGCGAATAAGGTAGGTGGGATCCCTACTATAAACAAAATCTAATTTTATGTTTTTGTTATGAAATTGCATATGAAATGTATTTATCTTGCATGGTTACATTTATTTATTTAATGCAAGGGTTGAGTTTTTATTCATAAGAAAAATGAATTAAAGGATGTTTAATAATAACTTGTTATCTAGATTAAAAATAAATCTATATGGTATCGGTAATGGGAGACCCCCATAATACCTGAAGGTACCGTTGAGTTCTGACTTGAGGAGACGGTGGACACCGATGAAATGGTCCTAAAATAATGGTTAATTGTTTAAAAAGAAAAATCTCTTTTTGATGCATTAATATGGTGATTTTTGCATGTTTCAAATCTAGTATTTTTGGATAGTTTGCACCTACTGAGTTTTACTCACCTCTAAATTCCCCCCACAGGTTACGTTGAGGGTGAAGAATTCAAAGATGTACAGACTAAAAAGCAGATAGCTTGTGTTATCAAATTTGTATAAATATAGCTGATGAATTAAACTATTATTCTATCACTTTGGATAAGGATTGTTTTGTATTAATTCTTATTGTTTTAACATTCTTATGAACTTAGATGTTAAGTTTTAAATTGTATAATTGATGTATTTATTTACATCATGAATAATTGAATTACTTAGGTTTTATACGAAATTGTATAATTCCCGTAATTCATACTGTCAGATTTACAAAATGGTATTTTTGGACATGTTCTGATCAAAATTAAGCTGAGTCTATTTCTGACAAAATTATAGATCTCGATTTTTTCTTTTCAAAAAGGTATTATACCATGTATTTATAATTTCGGGTTAGAGAGTAATTTCACTTCAAATTTACTGATTTTACAAAAATTGTTAAAAAGCTGAAATTATATTTTCTGAGTTTTTATACATCCGTATCAGTACTGAGGATGCATATTTGGGCCATTTATTGCCAGAATTGGCCTCGGTCTATTTCTGATGAAATTGTAGATCTGTGAATTTAGTTTTTAGAATAGGTTTATTTGTAAAATTATGATTTACGGTTAGGTAGATATGTCTATTTTAATCAACTTTATGCAGTTGATACGAAAATTATTTTTAAACATTACATTTTTATTTTTGTTTGACTTGGACTGATTATGACGAGTCAAGGAACATTGACCAAAATATTGGTTGACTGGAATTGACTTTGACTTAGTTAGAAACTTAAGTTGACCTTTACATGGACTTGGTTGACATGGGCCTGACTTTAAGGTAACCAATGATGACTAAAGTAGATCATTAATAAAATATTTTTAAATTCATTGTCTTTTAAAAGTAAAGTAAATGAGTTTTATTCGATATTTTTACTTACACTTCTATTACACTAATCACGCCTTGGTTTTCGGACTCGGCGAATCAGGTCGGATTTAGAGTATCGTAAATCGGGGTGTGACATCGAGGATTTTAAGCGAAAAAGGTAGAGAGAACTACTATCATAAAACTTGTTTTTCAAAATTCTCCGTTTTCTCATTTGTTTTATAAAATCATGTTTTTCAAAAGATATTTTCTTTATAAAACCATATGTTGCTTTTCAAAAGGTTTTCTTGCATAACATTAGCATTATTTTGGGTTGTGAGATAATGAATGATTATGTATAAAAACTATCGGAACTTAAAAAGGTAAGATGAGAGGTTTAAAAAGTAAACCTTGAGTTGAGAGGTTCAAAAGAAACCTTGGTCTGAGTGACGTTGTCTCTGCAAGAGAGGTAAACTATGATAGTAATATAGTTAATCGCCAGTTTTCATAAGTGACGTTGTTTATGCCCTAGTGGCATCTCCACAAGAGAGGTATATCTGGATGGTTGGCACCAGTAACAGTCGTGGTTGGCTACCGTAAAAGCTCTGATGGACAAGTGGAAACATATATAATATATATATATATAAAGAAGGTATTGGTATACAAATTCCATACTAGATCTTATTGTTGAATCTATATGTTTTTGAAAAGCTATTTTGAACAAAAAAGATGCTTTCCGTTTTGAAAAAGGATTTGGCCAAAAGCTATTACTATCACCCATTTTCAAGGTAAGTTTTCTAAAACACAAAAGATCCTCTGTTCCGTCCTGTATGATAAGAATTATTGGACAAGGGTTTGTTTTTATTGTTTGTTTATTTTTAAAAATTGTCAGTGTTAGTCACTTGAACCTATGTTTTGGTTGTACCTACTGAGCTTTGCTCACCCTATATTTTTTCTCCCACAGATCTCGGAGAGAACCGGGAAGCTTAGGCATCAAGAATTGGAGTAGTGGTCGTTGATAGAAGACAAGTAGGTTATTATTTCTCATAGTAAATAATAAGTGATGTTATATCACATGGGTACTGGGTTTAAGTATTCTTATTATCTTTCCAATGGTTCAGTTTCTTTCTTTCCAGACATAATTATTTCAAAAAACACGTTTAGTTTTTATCTTCTAGTGATTGAACAGATGGTTTGAAGTATTGAATTCCAATTAGTAGTTATTATTCTCTTCTATTAATTTCTAAAGCTTAGTATATCTTTTCTTATGATTTTTATCCTTTATCCAAGTTATTTCCATTCTTTCATTAAAACTACTTGTGATTTTAACCTAAATGCTGTCAAAATACACAAGCTGAATTTTATGTACATTTTTCCGAACTGAATGATATGGAATTAGGCTCTGGACTAAAGACAAAAGCTGAAGATCTTTGAGTCTAGTTTACATAGAATCAAATAGTTTAAAAAGTCGATTTAAACGAGTCAGATACACTATTTTCAGTGAACTATTGCCAAACTATTTCTACATTCAAAACCCCTTTGAACCCAATATTTTTCAAACGAGTTCTTGCACTCTTGAGTTTTGTTGAAAATCCATGTCTTTTATACTCTTCCAAACTGATTTTGCTTGTCTTCAAGAACTTCAATTGTCTCGGTTTTCAAAAGATGTTCCGAGTTTTCAAAACAAAGGTATTTTAAAAGTTGTTTTTCCTTTCCGCACTTGTTCTCATATTTAAACTACTAATTATTTTAAATGGCTAATATTAAATCTTAAACTATCTAATGGTCCACATTAAATACTACAAGTTAGGGATAAACTAGGAAATCTATGTGTTTTAGGATTTGAAAACTATTTCAATGATTTAGATTTAGTAACTATTAGATAACCAAAATCTAATGGTCTAGATTCATTCCTTGTTCATAAAAGTTTAAGATTTACTTTAATTTTAGTGGATATACTAACAATTACCTAAATTAGTAATTATCATCTTTTTGAAAATTACTAAAAGTTAATATTTATCTTATTTTAGAGTTTTTAAGATTTTTAGGAAACTAAATTCCTATAATTAAGTGGCACACAAGGCAGCCCTTGTGCCCATGTTTTTAGTAAGTGGGACCCACCACTTGGTCTTCCCTTATCCAAATTTTCCTAGTTATACTATGTCACATCCTATCATTTCATTTTCGGTTTCATTTCTAACTTCATTTCTCATTTCATTTACATTTATCATTTCATTTTATTTTTCATTTCTCATTTCATTTATAATGAACTCATAATGTTTCAAAATGAACTAATTTAATGGTTTATTCCATCATTTCCCTTTCTACTAGCATTTCAAACTCCAAAATGTTCATTTCTATGTTCATTTCATTTCTAGGTGACTCATTGCATTCCTTATGTTTTAGAAACTACTAGAAATTATTAGTGTTTCGAGTTATTCTAAGTTGTATGTTGACTTCTGCTATTGCCAAACTATTTTTGCATTCAAAACCCCTTTGAACCCAATATTTTTCAAACGAGTTCTTGCACTCTTGAGTTTTGTTGAAAATCCATGTCTTCTATACTCTTCCAAACTGATTTTGCTTGTCTTCAAAAACTTCCATTGTCTCGGTTTTCAAAAGATGTTACGAGTTTTCAAAAAAAGGTATTTTTCATTTTCGCACTTGTTCTCATAGCGACACCATGGGTCTTGGGCCTAGTGAGCCGGGTCAGGTCACGGGTCTGGAGTCTGGGGAGTCACAGAAAGAGGGATCGACAGATACACATGAGGGCGTAAGAGGGCGTAGATGGCGACAGAGGGAGTGAAAGGCTACACTCTCTCTGTCGTTCATAATTTAAAAAAAATAGTTTAGGCGATAGAGGGAGTGTGGGGCCACACTCCCTCTATCACCCCCTTCTTCAAAACCTTAAAATCTTTTTCTATTATATGAAGGTTTTCGCATGTTTCGAGACATCAAGTTTATAACGCCCACTTAGATACGATCCAATTGCTGATATTTGGTGAGGTTGTTCTCCTCACTATATAAATCATTCTCACAAAAAATCACCCCATGCTAATGTAACGACCCAAAATAATTTTGTTGACTTTGGTGAGTCAAGTTGAGTCGAGCCCAACGTTACAATCGTGGAACCTATTACGTATTAAAATAATTAAGTCTAGGATTAAATAATGAGTTTTTGTTCGGAGCATAATTTGAAGAATCGAACTGTACGAATGGATAGATCTCGAAAAGTTACTAAATTTCGATTACTCACGCACGAAAATTGGATACTAAATGATCCCAAACTAAGGCCCGGAACACGATTTGGATTGGTACCAAAGGTACCCCCGATTTTGACGCGATTTTGACCATAATTTTGACAATTGTGCTTTATTTAGATGTGTATACACATGCTATATGTGTGTGTGATATACTAAAAACTATCATTAGAAGCTTTGTGTACATAGTTGTGTGTGTGTATTTTGTAACAAAGGCTTATTTATATGTAATATTATATATAATATAGATTTCATAATTAAGTGAGTTGAAATTGATTTCAACTCTACCGCCCTAGTTTGTTTATAAGAGAGAGAGAGAGAGAGAGAGAGAGAGAGAGAGAGAGAGAAATCTCTCTTATAACTTTCAGTTGAGAGACGTGACAGATAAGGAGAAGGAGAAGAAAGAGAAGGAAAAGAAGGGAAGAGAGAGAGAGAGAAGAAGAATAAGATGATAACGATAGTCCGATGGAGATCGTAGGGACTACATAATTTGTGGATTGAGGTATAAATTTAGAATCCTAGCTTTTCATTTTCTTTTTAATTAGATATTTTATGTTGTTAATCTTAGTTTTCAATTTTAGGGTTGATTTTGTCAATAGTTTAAGGTTGATTAGACCTTTCAAACCCTTAATTGATGAAATTGATAATTGGGAAGGTTGATTTTGACCCAAATTTATTGTTTTGGGTTAGATTGTAAGATTCGGAGGTCTAAATCAATTGAAGAGGATATTTAGAGCAAATTGGGTTGTAATCCTAAAGCCTTTATTTGATTTGATAAGGACCTAGTTTGGGAGTTATTTGAAGAACTTGAGATTGATTTTGATTTTTGTGGTTAATTCTAGTGGATTGAATTTGTTAGTTGTGGCAAATTCAAAATTGAATTTTAGGTTCAATGATTTTGAGGTATTTGGTTTCATCTTATTAATGTTATAGAGGGTGACTAAAAGGGACCTGGACCCTTGTAGTGACTGTTGAGGTTAGAATTTAGATTCCTAGACTTTTCTATATGAAATTAGTATGTATTGAATTGAGTTTTGAAAGTGAATTAAATGTATTGTTTACAGTTGGGAGTGTGTACTAATGCCAGTACACTAATTGGAGGAAATTAATGCAGTAAAGAGTTAGCCTTGTGGGATTTGAGGTAGGAACTTATAAATACTCTCTTATAGCCATTAAAGTACTGTCAATGCTTTGATAGGGTTTAGATTTATAAAT
This sequence comes from Macleaya cordata, assembly GCA_002174775.1. NCBI lineage: Eukaryota > Viridiplantae > Streptophyta > Magnoliopsida > Ranunculales > Papaveraceae > Macleaya > Macleaya cordata. The sequence continues at coordinate 41,583 of MVGT01000486.1, read as the reverse complement.
CAAATGTAATTGTTTTGGAAAGCATGCATGATTTATTTGTGATGTCCTATTGATGTGAAATTGATTTTCCAAAAGTATAGTTTTACATAGTGATGTAAAATAGTGATATTTATTTTTAAAATAACTAGATTCTAATAATTATATATATGAATGAGTTATATACATATATAAGTGGATGATTCTTTTCTTATTTATAGTTAAATAAACTATATTTCCAAAAGAATCTAGATTTAATCGTTATCGAGCTTTAGGGATGGGTATATTTCCAAAACCAAATGGATTTTGGGGTTCTTATAATATAAATATTTTACTTCCTTCTATCTGTTAGGAGAAGTAGTTGTTTTGAGATGATGTATGGGATAGAGGTTCCCAGTTGTTGGGTATGTGTTGGTGATTCCCTATGTACGGGCTTTCTCCCAGAATATATACTATATATGTTATGCTGGGCTTTCCCCCGGCTATGATTATTACCGGCTTTTCCCGGATTATATTACGGGCTTTCCCCCGATTACCCGGCTTTCCCCGGATTATATTACCGGCTTTCCCCAGAATAATATTAGATGGGAAATCATAACATATGCATGGTTGTTAATTTTTGTAGGAAAAAGTATGTTCTATTACTAAAACTTATACTATTATATTCTATATCTTTTGGTAATCTGAAAATGGATTTATAATGCCTACACGAGCAAATCATTGAAGTTTTCCTAAAAACAATGATTTGTTCCGCATTTTCATTATGTTTTCCCATCTCATGACAGGAATGAGACTCTCATGATATAGGAAAACTATTGAAACCTAGGTTATTTTATTTCTCTTTTTGGAAAGCCTTGTTTGGATAGGTACGTGTATGATTCTAGAAATGGTGAGGTTACATGCTGCCTAAATTAGGCGAAGACTTGAGGAGCGTAACAACTCTTGGATTATTTTAATGATCATTAAAATGTCTGCACGAGTCAAACGGCTGACCACCGCGACAACGGCTACATCGGCAAATTATGGTCAAGGGTCCACCTGAACCCAAATCATGAGCCAGCGTGCTTCTCACAAAAACTGATAAATCAGCCGCTCGATCGAAAATCAGGAATTAACGATGGGGTTCCACATCGATTAAGTTGGAACATGATTTTGCTCACCGACTAGGAGCTGAAACATCTAGTCATAGCCTCTTCACTCTAAGATGATTACACTACGCAATATTATGATGTGAAATATTATTAGTTTATATTTACTCGTATGGGTAAGTGAATGGTTATCGGTTTATGTTGTAGAACAAGTACCAACTACTTTTACATTTCTGTTTATGATTTCTCGATTTTCTTTTAAAACCTGCATTGTCTTAAATTCATGTTAGTGACTATCTGTTAGTATTATAAGTTTCTTACTGAGCTTTTTGCTCAGATCCAGGAGATATTGTTGCAGAGGGAAACGAGGATATAGGAGAGGATTGGTCAGACTATACCTATACCTTTTGAGGAGATCGATATAGAGAGTTCGTCAGCGATAGCTTTCTTACACTTGAGGTGTTGTATTTAGCCTTTTTGAGGTGCTTGTTATCTTACTTGTTTTGTATATATTTTCTTAAGATATGTATATAAGACAAACACACTTATGTATATTATATCACTTAACTCAGGTTATCTATGTATATTATTATGCGAGGCATCGTTTTAGAATTGTGGTTTGAATCCAGCCTAGTGGATGACTAGGTATTATTATTTTGATGAAGTAAGGTAGACTAGTATTGATGAGATGATATGACTATCGTGGATGAATGAAATGATTTAGAAATATTATTTGTGGATAAATCATCTCTTCTACAGGTTTATTACAGGTTGAGAACCCTGAAATTACAGGGGAGACTCTGGCGAATTTTTCGTTCGCCCTAGTCATATTTTGAGGTGATTAGTGATATGGATAGCTGCATTAGTTTAACTCTGATTAGGTTTGTAAACCTTGTTTAGGTTTGTTTAGTACTAATTAGTCACCTTGTATAATTAGCCTAACGCCTCGAGATGCGACTCAATTCTTAGAGATTGTGAGTTTCAAATTGGGGCGTTACAGACATGGTATCAGAGCGCCAGTATTAGATCTTATATGGGAGCGCCACTAGTAGATCTTTAATGGGAGCGTTAGTATTAGATCCGAATTAGGACGTAAAAGACGTTAACATAAAATTTATAAAGATTAAAAGACATATTATTATTATTTTCTTGATTTTCTCTGTGTATATGATTATATGTCTATATTTTGTTTTGAAGTGTGTCTTTTATAGGAGGTAGATTATGGAGATGTTTGGAGAAGGTACTTCAAGTCGAAGTTCGGAGAATGATAAAATGGACAGAATGATGGCAATGATTGAACAGGTGGCAAAAAGTCAATCAGAAATGAGGACCCAGGTTATTGATATCTCAGATAGGCAAGCACGACTTGAGGCATTACCGCAGTCATCACAACAGGTTGAATCTCCAATCCAAAATCCAGTACAGCCACAGATTCCACTTGTTATTCAGAGAGAGGAAGTAATGGTTGAACCTGTAAACCATCAAGTTGGGAAGTTACTGGCAGAGTTCAACAAATTGCGTCCAACATCATTCGGAGGATCTTCTGATCCAAATGCTGCAGAAAATTGGCTACTTGATATGGATTCTATGTTAGAACCAATGGAGTGCAATACTTTTCAGCGTGTGATGTTAGTCACTTTTATGCTTCGAGGTGCAGCCAAGATATGGTGGAGGTCAGTGAAAGATGTCCAAACTGAGCCACTTGATTGGGCAAGATTTCAGGAGCTATTTCTAGAAAAGTATGTGACTGAGAGTGCTCGAGATAGGAAGCATCAAGAATTTATGAATCTGGTATAAGGAAATCTTACTGTGAGTGAGTATGAGGAGAGGTTTACAGCTTTATCTCGATATGGTCCAGAACAAATCTCCACAGATGTGACCAAAGCCAAAAAGTATTCGAGGCCTTATAACATATATTAGGGGAAGGTTGGCTCCATTCCAGATCCGTTCATATATTGAGGCAGTTAGTAAAGCTTTGAGTATTGAAAGAGAAGATGAGGATATACAAGCGACTAGAGGACAGCTGGGGAGTACTGGACAACTTCCTCAGCAAACCAGGTGAGACAGGATCCTAATAAGAGACAGATAGTCCCAAATTCTTCCGGACAGTTGAGTTACAGACCAGTTAGACAGCAATGGCAAGCGGTGCGACCAGTAATTTCGCAACGAGGTCAACAGGCTACCAGACCACCTGCACCTGCACAGAATAATCAGTTTGTACCTAGAGGAGTACAACCATCACCTGTAAGACCTCAGGGACAGGTAGTTAGACCATAGGGATAGATAATCTGACTGCAACAAGTACAACAACTAGGGCAAGCAAATTCAAGTCAGATCAAGTGTTTTAACTGTAATGAAATGAGTCACATGAAGAGGCAGTGCCCAACTACTAAGACAGATGGGACTTTCAGCACCACAGACACAGGGGACGCTTTACACTATTGTTACAGAAGATACACCTGTAGAAGAAATGCCACGGGAGGATGCTTTGCTTTATGCCATAACACAGGAAGATGCATCTGCTTCTGATCAAGTAGTGGAAGGTACAATTTCCTTATTTCTTCATTCAGTTCATGTTTTAATTGATTCTGGATCTACACATTCTTTTGTCGATACATGCATGGTAGAAATACTTGGATTGATAATGACAGAGACCGGAAAGAAATTATCATTATGTACACCATTGGGAGGTAAGACCATACCTTTTAGAGTTTGTCAATCGTGCATAGTGAATGTTGATAACCAAAAGATGAAGGCAGATTTGGTAGTATTAGATCTAAAAGATTTTGATGTCATTCTTGGTATGTATTGGTTAGCTGCGTATCATGCTCATGTGGATTGTTTTGCGAAAACATTCACGTTTCAAATACCAGGAAAATCGACATCACTTTTACTCGTTTTAAGAAATCGGTAACTCAACCAAGGAAGATAAAAAGAGCAAGTAGTGAAGATGAAATTGGGTTGTTAGCTAGTATTAAAGAAGATGAACAACCAACATTTTCTCTTGATACAATTTCAATAGTTAAAGAGTTTGAAGATGTATTTCCAGAAGTATTACCAGGGTTACCTCCAAAGAAGAGATAGATTTTTCCATCGATCTTTTGCCAGGTACTTCTCCTATCTCAATTAGATTTTATCGAATGGCTCCATTAGAAACAAAGGAGTTGAAGTCTCAAATAGCTGAATTGAAAGAATTGGGATTCATTCGACAAAGTTTTTCACCGTGGGGAACTCCAGTTTTATTTGTTAAGAAGAAGGATGGATCATTCAGGTTGTGTATTGATTATCGACAGTTAAATAAGGTGACTATCAAGAACAAATACCCTCTTCCAAGTATTGATGATTTATTTGATCAATTAAGAGAAGCTAATTATTTTTCAAAGATAGACCTTAGATCTGGATATCATCAGTTGAGGATAAGAGAGGAAGACATTGAAATGACAACTTTTCGAATACGTTTGGGACATTTTGAATATCTAGTGATGCCATTTGGTTTAACAAATGCTCCTGCTGTATTTATGGATTTGATGCATAGAATATTCTAGAAGTATCTAGATCAATTTCTCATAGTGTTCATTGATGATATTCTGATTTACTCTAAGACTCAAGATGATCATGAAGAACATTTGAGAATTGTTCTCCAAACTTTACGTAATCATAAACTTTATGGTAAATTCAGCAAATGTGAATTTTGGTTGAGTGAAGTAAAATTCCTTGGGCATGTTGTGTCAAGGAATGGAATTTCTGTGGACCCTTCTAAAGTGGAGTTTTTTCTAAATTGGCAGCGCCCTACATCAGTGACTGAAATACGGAGTTTCTTGGAACTTGTAGGATATTATCGTCGATTTGTCCAAGGATTTTCTAGTATCGCATTGTCACTGACACGGTTAACTCAGAAAGGTGTTAAATTTGTGTGGTCTGATCAATGTGAATCTGCTTTTCAGGAGTTAAAGATTCGCCTAACTACAGCACCTGTGTTAACAGTACCAACACCTGGAGAAGAGTATGTTATTTATACTGATGCATTTCGAATAGGACTTGGGTGTGTTTTAATGCAGAATGGTCACATTATTGCTTATGCATCAAGACAATTAAAGAATCACGAGAAGAATTATCCAACACATGATCTAGAATTAGCTGCAATTGTTTTTGCTTTGAAGATATGGAGACATTATTTGTATGGGGAGAAATTTGAACTTTACTCAGATCACAAAAATCTCAAATATTTATTCTCTCAAAAGGAACTTAACATTAGACAGAGACGTTGGATGGAGTACTTAAATGATTACGACTTCACACTATATTATCACCCTGGTAAAGCAAATGTGGTTGCAGATGCACTTAGTCATAAAAAAGAAGCTATTCTTGCTCACATGATGGTAAAAGAATGGTTGTTATTAGATGCAGCTACATCATATAATCTGAATCCAATAAATAAAGACAGGTACAATAGTTATATGGCCCAGATGCAACTCCAATCTACTTTAATACAGAGAATTATTAAAGCACAAGCTGAAAGCAAGGAACTTGCTAGGTACAAAGAAAAGGCTGCAGATACTGATAACGCTGATTGGGAGTTACATGTAGATAATAGTCTTCGGTTTAGGAATCGACTTTGGATACCTAGAGATGCATAATTGAAGAAAGAAATTTTAGATGAAGCTCATCGATCTCATTATACTATTCATCCTGGTAGCACTAAAATGCATAAGGATCTTCGCAGAAACTTTTGGTGGCCAGGAATGAAAAAGCATGTAGCTCAATGTGTGAAGAAATGTTTGACTTGTCAACAAGTAAAGGCTGAACATCGGAAGCCACCTGGTCTTCTTCAACCTTTACCAGTTCCAGGATGGAAGTGGGAACATGTAACAATGGATTTTGTTTCTGGTTTACCAAGAACTAGCGAAGGTATGGATTCGGTGTGGGTCATTGTGGATAGATTGACAAAAATTGCTCATTTTATACCAGTCAAAATTTCTTATTCTGTTGAAAAGTTAGTACGGTTATGTATTTCAGAGATAGTGAGACTACATGGTGTGCCATTGACTATAGTATCTGATAGAGGTACCCAGTTTACACCTGAATTTTAGAAAATCCTACATAAAGCCTATGGGACTAATCTTAATCTCAGCTCAGCTTTTCATCCACAGACAAATGGACAGTTGGAACGAGTAATTCAGATATTAGAAGACATGTTGAGAGCTTGTATGCTTGATTTTCAAGGTATTGGAAAAGACACTTACCTCTAGCCGAATTTGCATACAATAATAGCTATCAAGCAAGCATCGGAATGACACCATTTGAGGCTTTGTATGGAAGACCTTGTAGATCACCAATTTGTTGGACAGAAGTTGGAGATAATCTTTTAACTGGACCAGAAATAATTGCAGAAACTACAGAAAATATTAGAATTATTCGGGAAAGATTACGGGCTGCACAAAGTAGGCAGAAAAGCTATGCAGATCATCATCGACGACCACTTCAATTCGAAGTGGGAGTTTCTTAGAGTATCTCCAAAGAAAGGCATCTCTATATTCGGGTTGAAAGGAAAACTTGCACCAAGGTTTATTGGGCCATTTCAGATTATAGAAAAGATTGGATTAGTAGCATATACACTTGAATTACCTGCACGTTTAGGGAAAATTCATGATGTATTTCATGTATCTATGCTACGCAAATATGAACCAGATCCCTCTCATGTAATTAATTATCAATCTTTGCAAGTGGATGCAGATGTTTCCTATGAAGGACCTATATAAATTTTAGATCGAAGAGAAAAGATACTGCGAAATAAAGTCATTCCTTTAGTTAAAGTCTTATGACGACATCATACCACAGAAGAAGCAACGTGGGAGAAGGAATCTGATATGCTAGCTCAATACCCAGATCTGTTCAATTGAGGTACACTTTTAATTTCGAGGACAAAATTTTTATAAGGAGGGGAGAATGTAACGACCCAAAATAATTTTGTTGACTTTGGTGAGTCAAGTTGAGTCGAGCCCAACGTCACAATCGTGGAACCTATTAAGTGTTAAAATAATTAAGTCTAGGATTAAATAATGAGTTTTTATTCAGAGCATAATTTGAAGAATCGAACCATACGAATGGATAGATCTTGAAAAGTTATTAAATTTCGACTACTCACGCGCGAAAATCAGATACTAAATGATCCCAAACCAAGGTCCGGAACACGATTTGGATTGGTACCAAAGGTACCCGCGATTTTGACGCCATTTTGACCATAATTTTGACAATTGTGCTTTATTTAGATGTGTATACACAGGCTATACGTGTGTGTGATATACTTAAAACTATCATTAGAAGCTTTGTGTACATAGGTGTGTGTGTATTTTGTAACAAAGACTTATTTATATGTAATATTATATATAATATAGATTTCCTAATTAAGTGAGTTGAAATTGATTTCAACTCTACCGCCCTAGTTTGTTTATAACAGAGAGA
>MVGT01000486.1:21467-31815 GCA_002174775.1 Macleaya cordata | reverse complement strand
CATGTTATCTTACTTGTTTTGTATATATTTTCTTAAGATATGTATATAAGACAAACACACTTATGTATATTATATCACTTAACTCAAGTTATCTACGTATATTATTAAGTGAGGCATCATTTTAGAATTGTGGTTTGAATCCAACCTAGTGGATGACTAGGTATTATTATTTTGATGAAGTAAGGTAGACTAGTTTTGTTTAGATGATATGACTGCCGTGGATGATTTGAATGATTTAAAAATATTATTTGTGGATAAATCATCTCTTCTACAAGTTTTTGACAGGTTGCAAACCCTGAAATTACAGGAAAAACTCTGGCGAATTTTTCGTTCTCCCTAGTCATATTTTAAGGTGATGAAGTTTTCTCGAACTAGATTAGTTTAACTTTGATTTAGGTTCATAAACCTTGTTTAGGTTTGTTTAGTACTAATTAGTCACCTTGTATAGTTAACCTAATGCCTCGAGATGCGATTCAATCTCTTAGAGATTTGAGTTTCAAATTGGGGCGTTACAGCTAAAGCGTCTAACCCTTTTAAAAATTGATCTGAAATCGATAAAAAATTAACCGTAAGAAGAACGGTTAGAAAAAGAGTCAACTTTTGATAGGGTTAGAAGTTTTATAATGGGATTATTTTTTGTGAGGATGAGCTACATTGTGAGGAGAACTACCTCACCAAATATCAGCTATTTGATCGTATTCGAGTGGGCCTCCCAAGCTTGGTGTATCGAAACATACATAAAATTTTATACAATAAAATAATTCATTTTAAAACCAAAAAAATGGACGAGGGAGTGTCACCCTTCACTCCCTCCATCTCTCAAAACCCAATTTTAAAAATAAAAAATAATAATGGGCGACACAACCAGGGTCGCCCTTCATTGGATGTGTCGCCCACCAACCCATTTATCACCGCCCCAAATTTTGGGAGCTCACCCTTAGTACTTGCCCCTCCTTCTAACTACCATTTGAGGCTTGAAAAATTAAATTTTTGAAAATACCATAGTACTTGCCCTAAATAAAAAAAATTGAACATTTCAATTCAACCCTATTTTTTTCTTAAACAATATTTTACTTAGTTTTTCGCTTCGTTTACATTACATTATAGATCCCACAAATTGATGATCCAGCCATTGATTCTTTTTAAGATGATCTCCTCACAACAAATCATACCATTAAATACTATAAAATTTTTTTTGACTACAAGATGATTAAGCCTAATAGTTAAAACATCAAATTAAAATATGAATTAAATTTAGATAGAATAAAAGTTTTGGAGCGACTTGAATTGTTATTAGGATGATCTACGTGGTGAGTGATTTGAATTGTTCTTTGGATTAGAATAGAAGAGGTTGAAAATATTAACCTCGTCCTTATGATCATTCTTCGTGAAGAAGAGATTACAGTTTTTTATTTTTTATTTTGCTTTACTAGATCTCTTTTTCATATATTGGACAAATTTTTCTGATGTGACAGTGCTACGACAACACATACAATATATAGCAGTTGTATAGCTGAACATGTATCTACTTGTTGACATCATACTTCCTACAACAAGGGCCATCCCATACTGGTGTGTGAATTTCACACCCCTCCTGAAATATGCTCATTGTAAATTAATTTGCAACTTATGAATACTCTAGCAACTACTGTACGTGTAGTAAGTCCTGTTGGGAAACACTGATGAAAACCGATGCAATATCGCAAAAAAATAATTAAATTCAAACGCAAAACAAAATTAGATCGAGGCAAGTACTGGATACTTTGTCCATAAGATAATATTCACCCTACATAGGTGCTGAACGGTCTATAATAGCGAATTGTCTCCTAGGATATAATGATCTTACCTTCTCAAAGTAGCAGCACTCCAAAAACTTCAAGAAGCGGTGAACCAATAATTGTGATGAACTCTCTCTAGAAGGAAGACTAAATGCAGCAATATGCAAGTGCAAAAATAGTTTTTTAGATGATTAAAAATGAGAATCGAAGTGAAGTATTTATAGAGTTAATTGTGACTGTTAGGGGGAGGCATCATGACTATTGGAAGAGACACCATGTCCCTAATATTCACATCTTTTAATTTAAATTAAATTAAAATATCTAACAGTTACATCCCTCTAAATTAAATTAAATAACTAATAATTTATTTAATTTTTATTCACAACTAAATGGGCCTACAAACCCATCGATTCTAACAATCCCCCATATGAATAAAAATTAGTCAAGATATAAATGAAAATGCAAACACACAAGAAAGTACAAATAGAAAGTTATTGCATCGGGGTTAGGTATCATTTGGCTTTGAACCTCCCTTAGTAAATAACAATCGAATTTACTGGTAAATCAGTGAACGTGATGTCTTGAACTGTTTAGCCTTTAGTGTAAACTAAGACGATAGCATTCACACAGTACCTTTCCGCACAAAATTGGTTCTACGGTTGTGTTCATTTCGGCCCTGAACAATACTTAAAGTGAAGATCTGATTAAGGATCCGCTTGATGTGTAAAAAACTAGATAAATATATCTTGTTTATGTTAAAATTTAATAATTTTTTTAAGTTTATTTACTATAGTTTTGATTTATCTAAAGTTGTTGAACTGTAATAGAGACCTAGCTGAAAGTATTTTTGTTTAAAGTTATGAACTACGTAATGCTTGATCCCTAAAGGGTACGTAGGCAGCCGTAATACCGGTTCAGCATAAAATATTCTCAAACTATAAATATTTGACTATTCATGAGCTAAAAGTATACTATTTATTTTTCCTATAAATGGTACAATACTAACTTAGGCGTCGGAGTGTTTTCTTTTGTTTTGCAGGTACCCTCTACTATTGCCTTAAGAAAAATGGGTAGGAGGCTTATAAAGATATATATATAGACAAGTTCTTCTTTATGGTGAGTTAACACACGAATTTTGAATCCTAAAATTTGGGATTTACCCGTGATTCAGAATTTGGGGTGTTACAAATTGGTATTAGAGCTTAGGGATTAGGTCTTACATGGGTGTGGGTACTACTTTGGCCTAATTTGCTTTATAAATTTTGCTAATTACTTAATAGCTGGATAAATTTTTTTGTGTGCCTTACATATACCTTGTTTGTTGCTCAGATGCATTAACATTAAGGAATTATTGTGCAATTGAAGTTTAGCAGAATTTACTAAACATTAATTGATACTGACACATAGTTAATGCGCTTATTTATGATAAGGAAGTGGTTACCGAACCAAGGATCAAAATCGGAAGTGGTTGCCGAACCAAGAATCAAAATTGGACTGATCGGGACTGTAATTTTCCCAGAGGGATTGATATCCCGCTATCGATAGTTGTGGTTGCCGAACCAAGGATCAAATTCGGAAGTGGTTGCCGAACCAAAGATCAAAATGGGATTGATCGGGACTGTGATTTTCCCAGAGGGATTGATATCCCGCTATCGATAGAAGTGGTTACCGAACCAAGGATCAAAATCGGAAGTGGCTACCGAACCAAGGATCAAAAATCGAAAGTGGTTACCGAACCAAAAAAAAAAAGTCATGATGTGTTATATTGAAGAAGTGTAACATGATAAATTTTTTCACTAATGATAATAAAAAAAAGGGGAGAGAAAGATAACCTAAGTAATATGGAAACATCGTATTACTGCTTAGTATCAGTGATTGAATAGTTAATTAATCATAGATAAAAAAATAATAATAAATATATAACTACCATATTTTGACATAACAATGTGAAATTAAAGAGTTGGCAGATTACTAGCAGTTATTTACAGGTGTTGCTTAAAATAAATTTCGAGGACGAAATCCCTTTAAGGGGGGTAGAATGTAATACCCTGAATTTTTGAGTTCAAATTCGCCTTATTTCTAACCCAATAACTAGTATTATAAATTTATCTTAAATTGAATTATCTTTTGTTTAGTAATCTTTTGTAATAAGATCTATATATACATATTTATGTATAGGTTAGATGGGTTAACCCAATAATCTAGGTAATGGACTTGGCAATGAAACTATAGGTTAAATAGGCTAAGCCCATCTTTACTTATTTTGGGTTAAGACAACTCAATATTTTATAGGTTATTATTTATATTTTCGTATATATGTTCATCAGTATTCTTTAAACTCATTTTTGGACATCTTATGTTCTAAATTGGCCTTAGGCTATATCTGGTGAAGTTGTAGCCCTTTAAATCTAGTTTTCAGAATGGTATGGTGGGTCATATTCAGACTTGTGGTCTAGGAGTTATGGTCATATTAGTATAACATGTACATATAGATAATTTATTAAGGAATAATATTTATTCACTCAAAACTCTTGACTTAATCCACAAGATCATTTTGATTGGTACATGTCTTCAAAACATTAAATTAGGGACATAAGTCACATCAAAATTTTAGTACACAAAAATTTATCTAGTATTTACTATTTTTATTAAATATTTGATTAAGAATAATAATAATAAAGATTATTTCTAATATCCACCTCCATTACCACTAGATAGTGGTATATATACTACAATCACTACCACCACTAAGTATAATGGTTAGTCTACCACCACTAAGTGGTGGCTAGTCCACCATTGTAGTGGCTAATCCACCACCATTAATTTTATTTTTATCCACCACCTTATGATTCTATTTTTCACCTATATAAAGAGGTAGTTTGTGAAGACAATGAAAGGGGGAGGGAGATAAGAAAGAAGAGAGAAATAGAAAGAGAGAAATAGGAAGAGAGTTTTCAATTAGAAATAAGTATTTTCAATATCATAAAGAGAGTTTTTATACTTGATTTGGAAGCAAATCAAAGGAGGAGCTACTAATTCTCCTTGGAATAACTCTAAGGAGGAAGAAAAGAGAGAAGAAGAAATTAGTCATTGCTCAAGATTAGACCGTTGGATGGTCCTAAAAATTGAGTATGATGTAGATGAGATAATAAAGTATACTTGGTTAAAATATCAGCTTATTTGGAGAAGTTTAAGTACTCCAATCACAGTAAAAATCGTCATCTTTGTTAGAGGAACAAAAATAGCGAGTTCGAAATGAGAAATTCATTACTCTCAAACCTACCGTTGGATCTGTCTAATATTTTTACACAATTATTATGGGATATATTAAATACTACTGTAAAATTTTCAGGTCCATTGGATGAAGGAAAGACCTTGATCCATCATAAAAACCCTGCTAGAGTTGCTACTTTAAATTATAAGTAGTTGGTTAATTGAAGGGTGTGGACCAAAGATCTACCGTTGGATTGGTAAATATTTCATATATTTATTTGTTAATATATACATATATATATATATATCATAGAAAAGGTAAAGGGTTACCAATACTATTTTTAGATTTATGATTCGTCTTGGTTAAATTCTATCTCGTTTAGACAAGTCTTTACATTAGTAGAATTTCTGGTATATGTTTGATAATTTAGTTACTTCTCTTTAAGTGAAGATCTGATTAAGGATCCGCTTGATGTGTCAAAAACTAGATAAATATATCTTGTTTATGTTAAAATTTGATAATTTTTTCAAGTTTATTTACTATAGTTTTGATTTATCTAAAGTTGTTGAACTGTAATAGAGACCTAGCTGAAAGTATTTTTGTTTAAAGTTATGAACTACGTAATGCTTGATCCCTAAAGGGTACGTAGGCAGCCGTAATGACGGTTCAGCATAAAATATTCTCAAACTATAAATATTTGACCATTCATGAGCTAAAAGTATACTATTTATTTTTCCTATAAATGGTACAATACTAACTTAGGCGTCGGAGTGTTTTCTTTTGTTTTGCAGGTACCCTCCACTATTGCCTTAAGAAAAATGGGTAGGAGGCTTATAAAGATATATATATAGACAGGTTCTTCTTTATGGTGAGTTAACACAAGAATTTTGAATCCTAAAATTTGGGATTTACCCGTGATTCAGAATTTGGGGTGTTACAAATTGGTATCAGAGCTTAGGGATTAGGTCTTACATGGGTGTGGGTACTACTTTGGCCTAATTTGCTTTATAAATTTTGCTAATTACTTAATAGCTGGATAAATTTTTTTGTGTGCCTTACATATACCTTGTTTGTTGCTCAGATGCATTAACATTAAGGAATTATTGTGCAATTAAAGTTTAGTAGAATTTACTAAACATTAATTGATACTGACACATAGTTAATACGCTTATTTATGATAAGGAAGTGGTTACCGAACCAAGGATCAAAATCGGAAGTGGTTGCCGAACCAAGAATCAAAATTGGACTGATCGGGACTGTAATTTTCCCAGAGGGATTGATATTCCACTATCGATAGTTGTGGTTGTCGAACCAAGGATCAAATTCAGAAGTGGTTGCCGAACCAAAGATCAAAATGGGACTGATCGGGACTGTGATTTTTCCAGAGGGATTGATATCCCGCTATCGATAGAAGTAGTTACCAAACCAAGGATCAAAATCGGAAGTGGCTACCGAACCAAGGATCAAAAATCGAAAGTGGTTACCGAACCAAAAAAAAACATCATGATGTGTTATATTGAAGAAGTGTAACATGAAAAAAATTTTCACTAATGATAATAAAAAAAAAGGGGAGAGAAAGATAACCTAAGTAATATGGAAACATCGTATTACTGCTTAGTATCAGTGATTGAATAGTTAATTAATCNGTTACTTCTCTTTAAGTGAAGATCTGATTAAGGATCCGCTTGATGTGTCAAAAACTAGATAAATATATCTTGTTTATGTTAAAATTTGATAATTTTTTTAAGTTTATTTACTATAGTTTTGATTTATCTAAAGTTGTTGAACTGTAATAGAGACCTGGCTGAAAGTATTTTTGTTTAAAGTTATGAACTACGTAATGCTTGATCCCTAAAGGGTACGTAGGCAGCCGTAATGACAGTTCAGCATAAAATATTCTCAAACTATAAATATTTGACTATTCATGAGCTAAAAGTATACTATTTATTTTTCCTATGAATGGTACAATACTAACTTAGGCGTCGGAGTGTTTTCTTTTGTTTTACAGGTACCCTACACTATTGCCTTAAGAAAAATGGGTAGGAGGCTTATAAAGATATATATATAGACAGGTTCTTCTTTATGGTGAGTTAACACACGAATTTTGAATCCTGAAATTCGGGATTTACCCGTGATTCAGAATTTGGGGTGTTACATCCGGGGTTGATTTTGTGATGCAGACCCGCTTTTGGGGTAGTTTTTGGGTGCAACATTTTTGTGTCTATAGAGGTCCCAGTTTGACAGAGGTTGCCTGCGACTAAATGTTAAAGCCGACGACACCCAATTTCGCACCCCATAAAATAATCATTCTTCTCGACTCGCAAGTTTTCTCAAAGTGTCTTCCACACTTGGGTGTACGATGGGTCGGTGGTTCCGCAGTGATGTTTTTGAAAACAGGTGTAGATTTTTAAATCTGTTTGCTGAGTTATCCATTTTTACGTTTGGAGTCTCTTCGGGATGTCTTATCTTTGGAAGTGTGGGCTGCAGCTTCTACACTACTACTCACTTCCCTTTTTTACTTATGAAAATCCTAGCTCTTCTTGCATTGGATCCTTCTTGGTTGATCTTCGGAGATATTTTACTCTGCCCACATGTTTCTTGTGAGGAGTAAAACAAAGGTGTACCATTCATAGTACATTGTGAATTGACATAAAGATGCTTTTAAAGTACTTCCTTATGTACTTTCTTTGGAGGGTAAAATGGCTTCTTCTTTTCCCTTCTCTCGTGAAGACTTAAAAGTGTCCTTATCAACCTTTACTTTTGTCTTTTCCTTGCTTTTGTCCTCTTTTGTGGAGAAATGTCATCCACCCATTTTGCTTTTTGATAAATGTTTATCTCCCACTTCAACTATAAGTTCCGTATCTAAGGTTCTTTCAAACTCATCTCCCCTTTCATTAAGGTTTTCTTGACAAATTTGCTCTTTCTCTAATTTGCAAATAGTTATAACCAACATCCGTGGTTGGATTGAGGGTATGGGAGATGTCGAGCGCAATGCCGTGACAGAATTCATACTTGGTCATGTTATGGACCTCTGCCGATTTGTTCCAAACTTGCATCTATAAAGGGCTGCTCGTAGTTGTTGGAGCCCATCTGTCTATCTCTTCTGTTTTGGGTTTTCTGACTTATGTCAGACTCCAGAGGAGTTCGGGAAAATTCTTGGAGTTGGTTTAACTGATACCCTAATCATCCCTCCTCCTGATGGTGTTTCCCATAGGGACTTCTTGAACTTTACGGGATTGCCCAGATCTAGACGTCAAGGGGCTTGATTTCTACCTTTGTGTTGCTGGACTCTTCCTATTCCAGTAAGATCATCGGTATTGCTCCCCTCTTGTCATCATAGTCTTTTCCAAACGTGCGATGGAGTACGCCAGAAATGACTTTTTTTCAGATGAAAACTGTCGAAAATCGTTGTTTTCGATGATTTCAGTCCCTCGAAACGTCTATCAAAAAAGGTGTAGTCAAAAATGAAAACGACAGTTTTAGACCGTTAATAAACCATTTTTTGAAATGACAATTTTCGTCTGTCAAAACGTGAACGACATATTATACTAATCGAAAGTCTCATAAGTTTCCCATCCACTATTTCCTTATCTTCGACAGTTACAATCTGTCATTTTCGAAATAACAATAATTAATCGTATTTGTTTTTTTTTTTTTGCATTTTTCAATTAATTGGGCACGTACTAAAGTATTCACCACAAAATTATAACAAAATATTGCTACTTCATTAATCAATAAAAAATTACATTGGATTGTGTATTTTACATGAAGAATATAAAAAATTACAAAACTTACAAAAATTATAAAATTTACAGAAAATACTAATAATAAATACACCTTTTTCAAAGTTTACATCTCTTGCTCTTGACCTTGCTATTATCCTCTTCTACAGTACCAGTCTTGGACTCTTGGAAGTTTGTGCGAATCTGACTCTTGGCATTTCTTCCATCCTATCTAATTTGGGTTGTGATATTAAAGACGAAACTGAAACAAATAACAAACAAATAACCATCAAAATCTAACTATACAAGGATATGCATAATTATATTAAAAGCTAAATCAATATCATAGCATTAACAACATCTTTTTATTTGAACTTGATACTACAAAATAGCAATATGTTGAATGGTAAGATTACAAAAATAAATGCCTAGGAACTGAAAACCAATTGACACCATTAGGGCTGGGTTTTACATAACTTGCCTCTCAAAAAACTACAGTGAACTAGTTTTGGGAAAGAGTTGGAAGAAATGGTCCAGTCCTATTAATTCTTGAAGCTATAAATTAGGAACCCAATACATATATAAACAGACTGAATCCATCAATGGGCATGAGCTCAATATTAATAGAATTATCGCATATTCAATTAAAGTTTACTAATTCAAGTAACAGCTAACCTCTACCTTATAATTAACTTTTATCACTTGGTGGTATCTTTAGTCCTGCTTCCAATCTTGAGAACTAAAATAAAATAAATAAAAAGAAAGAAATCAGTTTGTATGAAAAATAATGTTGAGCAATCAATATACCATATGCTCATAACATGTATGAGATAGATATGAACCTCAAAGAGAAAGCCTATTAGAAAAGGCATTTAGCTGCAAAATCTAAGTTCTAAGCAAAGATTTGAATACAAACCATAATAACACTCAAAGAATGAAAGGTAAAAGATAGTAACAATATGATGTCTCCAATTTAGTACCTTCAACTATTATCACGAACTTAAAAGAGTTAATAGCGGCTTTGATCGCCTAGACCAAAAACAAAACAAAAAAAGAATCAAGTAAGATATAAAAAGAGTTAATAATTAAGCTAGCAAAAAAATCCTAATAAAGTACCTTTGTTACACACTCCTACAACACTGAGAAAAAACTACCCAAAAATGCCAACTTCTTATAGTTCTATTAAAGCTTTGTCATTTATCCAAATATGTCAAATATAACTATATAAATCTATAAAGTGGGTGATCTGCTTTCACGATCTGGTGTAGGGTTAATCAAGATATACCGTCAGATGCAGGGTTCAGTATCTAATTAATCAAACTTATTTACTGACTGTATAAGTAGTGTTGAAGCTCATACTTCTCTAAAGTTCTTTTCATCTACCCAATCTAACTTGAGATTCCCTACATAATAAAAGATTTCAGCATTGCCTGTGTAATACCCCTATCTCTATTAGTTGCTTATGTTGGGGGCAGCCACTTGTGTTAAGGGCACCTGGTTAGAATTTTATTAGGGTTGGGTGCTATTATCTATAAGTATTAGCTAAACCTAATCTAATCCCTTATTTTCATTCAACTAGAAGAGAGGAGAAGAGAGGGGGAGAGGTGGATCGGCTGGGAGAGAGGGAGAGCAAG
>MVGT01002292.1:496104-516380 GCA_002174775.1 Macleaya cordata | reverse complement strand
TCCGTTTAAGTCCAATACAAACATGATGATGCTGGGTTAAAAGGGTTTCAGCGTAATGACTATCAAGGTTGATTTTATATAAGCCATTACATAAAGTGCCAGAACCAACATGATGAGAATTACTGAAAAGGTTGAAACATTGGTTACCAAAACTCAAAGAGTATCCACAAACATCTAATTTAGATAAGGAAATTAAGTTACGTGTTACAGAGGGTACAAAGAGAGTATTAAACAAGTCCAAATAGTGTCCAGTATCCAAAACCAAACGATAAGTTCCTATAGCAACAACTTCAGCTTGACTCTGATTTCCCATGAAGATAAAACGTTCAGTTGGGTTTGGGGTTTTGCTTGAAAGGAATCCCTGCATCGTATTGGAAATATGAATATTAGCCCCCGAATCAATCCACCAAGTATTTGAAGGAACTTCAACAAGATTTGATTCGAAACTTACAAGAGCTAGAAGCTCACCTTTCTTTTCTAACCATGCCTTTCGTTTTGGGCAATCGGCCTGTAAATGCCCAACTTTTCTATAGAAATGGTATTTTCTTTTATCTTCCTTCGGGTCCTGTGGTGCGTGAGCAGGTCCATTATCTTTTGGTGGTTCAGATTTCTTACCTTTTTTGGGCTTCACCTTTTCTTACTAGCTCCTTGAGTTACAAGATGAGCAGAGAATTCTCCTTGTTGTTTAAGCCTTGCTTCCTCTTGAACTGTCATACTTGCAAGTTCATTTACATTCCAACGTTCTTTAATTGAATTATAATTTATTTGGAATGGACCATACTGAGGAGGCAAGGAATTCAAAATAAACTGAACAAGGAAAGGCTCTTCTACAGTCATCCCCAATCCTCTCAACTTAGCAGCAATGTTTGTCATTTCTAGGATATGCTCTTGCATTCCTTTCACACCATCATATTTCATGGTGGTGAGTTGAGCCATTAATGTGCCCGCCAGAGACTTATCAGCGGCACGAAATCTCTCATCAACTGCTATCATAAATTCCTTAGCAGTGTCAATATGAGGTAGAGATGTCTTTATGTTACTTGCAATAGTCATTCGCATAAACATAAGGCTCAATCTGTTCGACTTTTCCCAGGCATCAAACGCATGTTTTTCATCTGTGCTGCTAGAAGCAGTAAGAGCAGCAGGTTTTACAGACAAAAGGGAGCGATCTAAATCAAGTACACCTAAGGTGAACCTAATATTTTCGCTCCACTCCGTAAAGTTTGAGCCATTAAGTGTCGGAACAGATGCAGCATGTGAATGAAGAGAAATAGGTACAGAAACTGCAAGGGTCAAAGCACATAAAGATATGAAAAAATAAATACATTTGCAGCCCATAAGACAGGATTAACAATATATGCTTTACAATAATGAACTAATTGTAACATCAAAATTCTTCCTTTGGGATAGAATTATGATTTACATAGCGTTCAACTAATAAGTGGCCGTATGAGCCCAATTATTTCATATCTTTCAACTTAAAGTTTTGCTACCATAGAGTAGTCAAAATAAAATTTCATAAGAATGTACTTGTGAGGTACAACAATCTTTTCACAATTACGTCAATTGACAATCGGTCTTTGGACCAATTATCAAGTTCGTAATTAAGAAAAAATAAAATAATTGATAATGTCACCAACTCAATATATACAACTATAAATACTGAGTTACAATAATATGAACTAATAAAATATAAGTTTATCTTCTCCATAAGTCACTTTGGTAACCATCATACTGGTAAAACTTATATTGGTTATAGTCCAATAGAATGACATAAGTTAAGAGGACAAATTATAGATGGAATCAAAAATAATAATTAAAGCTTAAGAAATCAGCATTTCTCAATATATTAATTGAAATCTATCCAACCTTAACCGCACTAACACATTCTCATTCCCATTAAATATATAAAAATATACCACTTTTAAGACACTACTTTTAATATACATATTCTATCTCCAATTTCATGAGGTAAAAGAGAATAAAATTCTCAAAAGGTACCTATAAAGTAGTTAAAAGTTATGTCCATAAAAGTGGTGTAATATATTAGTAATATAAGCCATCCCTTATCTTGTCAGTTAACTGAGAATAAAGTTATGTCCATAAAATATGTTCTTCCACCGCCTTCTTCTTACGACGGCATAAACGACAATCTACGGCAATAATTTTCCGTCAAAATCTTGTGAATAATATGATGTTTAGCAGCTCAAATAATCAAATCATGTGATCAAATCAAAACTCACAACTTGTGACAAACAATCACCGGAAAAGATTGTCACGAAGAGTCACGATTAAATCCTCATCGGAAAAGACCATCAAATCCGGTTAACCTTTTGTCGCCGAAAAATCCATTAAATCCGGCAAAACATCAACAGTATTGAGTTTCTCTAAATCATTGAACACACATTAAATCCTACAACCTGGACAGCTCTGATACCACGATCTAAGATTTTGGATTTATTCCATCAAGTACAATTATTAATCACTCAATTTTAAGGAATAAATCAGCATCAAGGATTCTCGATTCACACGTATGTCACAATAAATTTAGAAGAAAGGTTATACTACTCACCTTGTGACATGTTGATGATGATCTTTGTTGCTTTGTACTGACCTGACTTTTGGAAGGAGAAATCAGCTGTAACTCTTTCACCCTTTTCCCTACCAACAACTAATCGATGGATCAAAGTTGAAGTCCTTTTTTGGGCAAGAGTTATGAACCATCTTATATGTTTCTCCTAGTAACATCAGTTGTCTCTTATCCATCAAAGAGACCATAGGCCATAACAAAATGTGTTCTCTCTCAATTAAGCCCAACTTCAAACTCACATGGGCTAGTCATGTGGGCCACAACTAACACTAACAACATATTTATAAAAATTAGTCGAGGGTGTAAGATACCCATCGATCTAATCCAATAACTTCCTTGTTGATGGTAAAGACTGATTAATGGAAAATCGACCATAGTCACAGATCTTCAAAGAGCTTTAATGGTGGTGATCTAAAAATAGGGAAGACGAAGACATTTCTAATAGAGACATCTGTTTTAATCACGGTCGTTTGTTAGGTGGGCCGTTAGGATGACGCCACATTTTAAGTTAACCCAATGTATTGATTTGGTCTTTTTTCGTGTCACATGATACAAATTTGACTAATTGTATTGTCAAGTGACGGTAACAGAAGCAGCAATGGGAAAATTGATTTTTTGAAAGATTTTGGAGGTAAGTAATTTTTCAATTACGAAATGAGGGGGTAAAAGGCAATTTGCTCCTCTCATCCTTGTTCAAATAAAAAAAAACGGTTTCCTTTCAGGTGAATAATGTCTCTGAATCTGTGGTTTCGATAAAGCTTGCTTCAAAATAGAGTGAGCTTCCTTTGGATTTTGTTTCTGTATTCGTCAGCAGCAAAAGCTAGTAATATGCTGACGAGCGCGTGAAGGTAGCCGTTGCTGTCTTTCTTTAAAAATTTTACGGGGTCGGTGGACGCTGATTGAACCAACTCCATTATATATATATATATATATATTTATCTGCGCATGTCACGGGCTCAGCCCACACTAGACCAGACACACCAGTACACCACACCACACGCTTCATGTTTCAAGTTTGAAGATTCAACTCTCAGATGATTGTGAGTGGGGTGGCGGTGGGGTCTGGCGCGGCATTCACGCCTTAAATCAACCCCCGCTCTCCCACCCCTTTAGAAATAAAGATATTATCAAAGGAATGGAAAAGAAGAAAGGAAACAAAAAGAAAAAAAAAAAAATTTGAAAGAACATATTTTTGGCTTACTCCTAAGTTAATAAGATTATTTTTTATTTTTCGTGTGGTTTTTTTTTTTACCAGGGGCAGGGCCCAATATTTATTATTTACTTTTTAATAATAATAATAATAATCTGTGTCCTCGATCTTGAATTCCTGAACCTGAACTTTTATTCTGATGTCACCGTCGCCAAATCTATATTTGAGATCTATTAGGACAACTCCCTTAATTAAGTAGTAAGTACTGCTCGTGATGTATCTATCCAAGATCCAAAGCTTAAAAGAGAAAATTGCATGTACCCCACAAAGATAGCAGGTGGTCATGTTTAGGGAGGGCAAAGTGGGGGCACGCATGTTTGGGATGGGATCTCACCTCTACACTCACGTTCGTTCACAACTTCACATGCCACCACCACCCAAAACTTATGGCTGGAATTGTGATAAGGGTACCTTCTTCCTCCACATTCACATGGGGGTGCCCCAGCCCATCTCTACTTCTGCCATTTGTCCATTCACTATTATTTACACTACCTTCGTTCACATGGAATTGAATTGAATTGAATGCACCTGTACGGAAGATGCTCACGATACCATCCATCCATCATCATCATCATCGTCATCCTTCCATTGGGTGTATTGCCGTCACAATGCTTAGTGGTAGTAGGTGAATAGTAGGAAGAAAGGTGAAATCCCATAATGAGTCAACCTAAAGTGATCAAAGATGGTCAAATGATCACGGCGATCATTTGATCATCGGATGGTCGCCACACTTCTTTAACTCTCTCCATATAGTCACCTTAAAAAGCGAAACTTGATCATGGAGATCATTTGTTGATCGCCACGACCATCAGATGACTGCCCTGTTCATCATTCAATCGCGCCGATGATATTTTCGTCACTTCTTTAAGGATCCACCGCCTAATGGAAAGCTAGATTCATAAATTATAGATCCCACTAACAAGCTAAGAATCCGTAGATCCATCAAGGGTCAAGGGTCAAAAGAGTCAAGAGTCAGAACAAGCAAAGTATCAAACATCTTTGCCTTTTCCTTTTTGTTTCTTTGCCCTCAATTTCTTCCCAACAAAATATGTACATAACGGTAACAATGTGAAAAGGAACGATATATATAGGATCATCCTCATATATTGCTTCTTCTTCTTTTTTTTCGCATATTTTTATCTAACTCAAGACTAATTTCCAATAACTAAAAAAAACTCAAATCTTATATAATATTTTGAATTGCAAGATTTTCATCTGACATTTAATGATCTCCAAAGTAGGGACATATATTGATAGATCTTTCTCATGCATGGTTCACCGACTTGGGGTCAGCACACGAATCGTCCACATACTGTGTCTATAGGCTGGATCGGACGATCAGGCGACGATCTAAAAAAATATTTGATTCGGTTCTAGAAATACTTGGGTTAAATAATTAGAAATTAAACAAAAACAAAAACAAACAAAAAAAAATTTAGGGTTTATGGGAACGATTAGCTAATTTATTGTAGTTTACTTGTTTTCATTAAATTAAGGAAGATGAAAGGAGAAAAAGTGTTGAACGGTATTTCTTCATCCATCAGCTTTTAACATTGTCCGGGAAGATTTCTACTTTATTAGCTTTTTTTTCTTTTTTTATTTTAGAAAATTAGGGTTTAGATCATTATATAGTAATTAATTAGTGTTTAGTATTTGAAAATTTTAAAATATGTGTTTCATCCTAAATGGTAGTTAGTCAAACGTTTGTATTTTAAGTGACAATAATACCCTTATTTTGTAACCAAACCAAATATTCTCCACTACCATTCCTATTTTTTCTCTCATATTCTCTTAACCGAACAAAATATTCTTTGACTACAATTTCTAATTTTTCTTAATTTTGTAAAATTATATATTAAAACTAGATGGACGCTTTGGATGTCATCAAAATTCGAAAAATATTAAAACTAAAGACTGAGATTCATATCACGTGGGTAATAATTATACGCGTGTAAATTGGTATAACAATTTGTAATAATTTGTCCACAAATTATGAAGAAGATAGGGATGCTTAGAATTCCTAAAAATAAGGAATTTATAGTTATTACATTGATTTTTTAAAGTGTTTCAGAAGTGTTGAAACAGTTATAAAAGGGTAATAAAAGAAATTTAACTTATAGAAAATGGTTCACGGTTGACTAAATCAATATTTTAAAAAGTTTAAAAGACTAACAACTATTTTTTAAAATGATCACGAGATCTTTAATGTATTTTAAAAATATCAAATACTAAACACTAATTATTTTTTCTCTACAGGGTTTTTAACCAATTTTATGTTTTTATTATTATTATTGTTGCCTTGTGTGCTAATGTACCCTCCGTTTTTAGTTGTTTGAAAGCTTAGGTGCAGGGTATTTTGGTCCAGTGCTGTGAAGAAAACAAAAAGTTGTCCTCAATTTTAAATAATTAAGTTTTTGGAACCATCCAACTGCTTGGACGGTTTAGTGCTGTTTTACATAAATCTTTTTTTGCAGATTCAGGAGTTCAGACATCCAGTGGTCCTATTAATAATAATAATATACACCCACAAACCCTTCAATTTCCTGTTTAATCTTTAGGTCCTTTGCTTCCCCTCTTGAACTTTCCTCCTGCATTTCCTGGTGATCAGTGAATAATACTAGAGAGAGAGAAAGATCTAGAGAGAGAGAGAGAGAGAGAGAGAGAGAGAGAGAGAGTGAGATGAAGCATTGGGGTGTGGTTTTGTTGGTGGTGTTTGTGTTGATCCAGCACCAGGATTTCAGTAACCAAGTTGAAGCAGCAGGGGATGGAGGGTTTATAGGAGTCAGAGGAACACAATTTATGTTGAATGGGAGCCCTTACTATGCAAATGGGTTCAATGCCTACTGGTTAATGTATATGGCCTCAGACCCATCTCAAAGAAGCAAAGTCTCAGCTGCCTTCCAGGAAGCTTCTCGCCATGGCCTTTCTGTTGCTAGAACTTGGGCCTTCGCTGATGGTGGTTACAGAGCTCTACAGTACTCCCCTGGCTCCTACAATGAAAACATGTTCAAGGTCTTCTAGCTTCTTCCTCTCTCTCTTTATTTTTTCTTTTAGAATTTTGTTTCTCTTTCTCTGAATTTAATTTAATTTAATTTTTTTTTTCTGGGGAGAATGTTATTGATCTTTGTTTCTTGTTTTCTTTTTCTCTGTTTATTTTGTTTAAAAGGGTATGGATTTTGTGGTATCTGAGGCTAGAAGATATGGGATTAAGCTTATATTGAGCTTGGTTAATAACTATCAAAACTTTGGAGGGAAGAAGCAATATGTGGAATGGGCCAGAAATCAAGGGCAGTACTTGTCATCTGAGGATGATTTCTTTACAAACCCTGTTGTTAAGGGTTATTACAAAAATCATGTTAAGGTAACTAAGTAAAAATATGTTTTGATTTTTCCTTTCGTTTGTTCTTTGATGGCTTTCTCTTGGGATATCTTGCTATTTGAGTAGTTATTTTCTATTTGTCCATTTGGAATTTTGGAGCTCAAGGTTCATTTAGGGTTCAGAATTTTCACTAACACACCAACTTCTCTTGTTTTGTTTCTAGATTCTTTATATGGGTTTCTTTTAAATTGATTAGCTTAGCAGTACGTACTTTCCATGAAGGATCTTAATGGCTAATAACATGGACATTAACATCTCATATTCTGAAAAAAAAAACACAAAAAATCCTTTCATTTTCTGACTAAATTTATTATTAGTGGTATTTATTCTCTTTATTATCTTGTTCTTGGATAGGCTGTTCTAACAAGACACAATAGCATGACTGGAGTTGCTTACAAGGATGATCCAACAATAATGGCATGGGAGCTGATGAATGAACCTAGATGCCCATCAGATCTATCAGGAAGGACCATACAGGTTTGAAAACCCATATCCCCTAATTTGTGTGTTCCTCTTTTTTTTTGTGTGTAACTTGTTTGTTTGTTTAATTATGTTCTTTTATGTTTGCTTATTCAATTTCTATTGTTGAATTGAAGAGATGCCTAGAAATTTGGCTTCTTGAAATTGTTAACTTTGGCCTTCTATAGTTATAACAGCAGTAAAATTCTCATTTTTCTAATTACCCACCCACAACAGTTTGAAAGAGAATTTTCTGTTGCCCAACTTTGTTAAGTTGAAGACATTATAAACTTTTCCTTGCTTTTTGAGCGGAGAATATTTCCAAATTTTGTGGGTCTCCGGACTAACTCTTTCCCTCTGCCTTCAAACTCATCAATATTGTCTCAACATGGCCTAGAAACCAGATTTGGAAAATTTCTGGGTAGCCATTATGCGCTCCAACATATACATTGGGCAGATTTTGACACTTTCTCTAAAAGCTCGAACTGTTAGAGAGAGGCGTCACAACCTATATCATATAAATAAGCATGTCTAATGCAGTGTGGACCACATCTGTCTAACATTCCCCCTCAACGCTAGCAAATGGGAACCATCCCAGCAACATTTCTTTTGCTTAGTGCCAGCGCTACGTAATGAATCCATGATCTCTTTGGATCATCCGCTTTGGTACCATGGTAACCAACCAGTTGTTCTAAAAGCTCAAACTGTTAGAGGGAGGCACCACAATGTAATCACATAATTATGAGGGGGTAATGGTGGGTGTACCGATTTCATTTAACAGCAGAATATATAAGCAAAAGTTACTTTTCCTTGGAAAACATTACGTGCAGTTATCATACATACAGAAGGCGGTACAAACCTATGATGTTGGCCAGTTTTCAGAGATATTGGTTGAAGGAAAATAGCTAAAAGATCTCCATATTTCCTTTGAAATTAGACTGGGACCTAATTCTTTTAAGAAAATTAAGAACACAACTTGGTTAAATGAGAATAACCCAGAAAGGAGAACTCGTTTCTATTAATTTAAAGCGAAAAGGAAACAATTCATTATTGTTAGAGGTCTTATCTTTATTGAAAATCCCAAGCCCCGCAAGCATCTGATATTTATTAGTTGATGTTTCATTCTCATTCCTACTTGTCTTATCTTTTTTCATTTATTGCTGCTTGATTGACAGGCTTGGATTATGGAGATGGCTTCTTATGTGAAGTCCATTGACAGAAAGCACTTACTAGAAGCTGGTTTAGAAGGATTTTACGGAGAAGCATCATCGGGGGAGAAACAATACAATCCGGGTTTTCAAGTAGGAACTGATTTCATTGCTAATAATCAAATCCCCGGGATTGATTTCGCCACAGTCCATTCATATCCCGATCAATGGTACGATCAGCAGAACATATAAAAAAAAAAAACCCTTGAATGCTATAAAAAGTATACACAGTTCAACCTCCTCCTTACTGTTAAATAATAAAACTTCATGGGTGAAGGTGTAGACCTGAAAGCATGTTACGTACCTGAGGCCTGAATTTCTCATAATTTTGTTCTTTAACAGGTTATCGAGCTCAAACGATCAAGCCCAACTCTCTTTCTTGAACAACTGGCTCAATACCCACATCCATGATGCCCAAAACGTTCTTCGAAAGCCGTTACTTCTCACAGAGTTCGGAAAGTCATGGAAAGATCCTGGTTACAATGCATACCAGAGAGACTTCTTGTTCAATACAGTGTTCTATAAGATATACTCATCAGCTAGAGGTGGAGGTGCAACAGCTGGTGGCCTGTTCTGGCAACTTCTTCCAGAAGGAATGGACTCTTTCCGAGATGGGTACGAGATCATCTTTAGTGAGAATCCCTCAACTGCTAATATAATTGCTCAACAGTCTCGCAAACTCGTCCACATTCGAAGGATGTACGCCAAGCTGAGAAATATTGAGAAGTGGAAAAGGGCAAGGTCCATTAGAAGGTCTCAGTGGTTAACCAAAAACAAGAAGGGAAATACAGGAAATTGAGAATCATAACTGTTAACCCAGATATAAGAAATGTGAGTTCATACAATAAGTTTATAACTAATTAAGATATATGGTTTTATTCTTGTTGTAGGGTTTGATGGGGTTTCAGAGATTTGTTCACCGTCTTTGAGATGAACATTTGTTCATCCAGGAGAGTAGAATTTATAGTTTGTGTGCTTTTATTTTACAAGGTAAACTGAGTGTTTTGTATACTTTTTGTAGGGGAAAAAAAAAGAAACCTCTACTTATTTGTTCTGTTGGGATAATATTTTGTTTGTTACACTTGGAACTGATGCCTGAATACACTGGTTAATTAATATGATATACCTAAGAAGAGGCCTTTATCTTTTTCAATAATTTTATGTCTTCAAATTGTCTCGATTTCCTTCAACCTAAGCATTTTCACACACTGTAACTCTTCTTCTTACTATGTTCTCAACACTTTGATTCAATTTCTGTAGAAAATTTACAGTGTCACCACAAAAATTATCTTCACACAATACACTTCATAAATTAAGAATTTATAGGAAACATTGGAGAAGATTTTATATTCTGTTAAAAAAAATAATTGGAGAAGAATTTATAATTTCTAAATATGGATGAGGATCAATTGCCCCAACTTTTGTTTCCCTTAAAGGCCCCATAGAGATGATCTAAGGACTGGTTTTATGTGAGGATGAAGTGATGAACTCCTTCCTCACTATATAGATCGTCTTCACAAAAAATCACATCATTCTAATTTTTTTTTTTTAACTCCATCACATATTGATATAATTATGTAAAAAGGATGGCTTAAAGAGTTTAAAATTTCAACCAATTTTTGAAGTTGGAACTTGGATGTTATAAAACTACGTATCTTAAATATTTTTATGCGGCTTCCTATCGACTCCAAATGAAACTATGGAGCCGTAATTGCAACATGTGCCTCTTTTGGTCGATCTCAATGTCTTAAGTATATTTCCTTAGCTTTTGTGTTTATATATACACTTGGCTTACACCTATCGACGAGGCCGCGTGGAGCGGTAGAGATGATTCAAGGACTGATTTTATTTGTGACGATGACTTTTACATTATGTAGATCAACACTAGCCTATAAATCATGTCAATATGAGCTCATAAATTGATGTCAATGGAGTGTCACTGTGCCTTTTTTGAGATTATTAAAAAAATGTCTTCCATTTTATTTTCTTTAAAGTTTATATTTCACACTTTGTTATTACACTCGACTTACACTGCCAGTAGGACCGTGTGATGATCCAAGGACTGTTTTGGCACAAGTCGAGTTGAGGTTGGATTAAAGACAGTTGTTGTAGGAACGGCTACTATTGGGAGTAGGGGTGAACAATGTAAATGGGGTTTCTTTTGTTTTTTTTTTTTGAAACGCAATGTTAAGGCCTTAAGGGGTTTCGAAAACGGTAAACAGTGTACAAGACCTTACTGTTAGAATGTGGCCCACATTAACCCATTAATGATTACCCATTGTGTTTTAATTACTGGGCCTAACCAAAACCCAATTGTATAGACCCATTAGGGTTAGGGACCATCTTATTGGATGTTGGTAGGTACACCCTATTAAAACTCATTATGATGGAATATGAGTATAAAAGGATTAATAGGGAGGCATTAGGGTTCATAGTTTTCACCCTCTCAAGTTGCACTCTTCCATCGTATGTGCGGCTCGCCTTTAGGGTTTTGGTGTGCATTGGGTAGGAAGCTAAAGCCTGCCTCCATTGTTGTCTTCATCAACTAGCGTAATGGATCGAGGTAAGTGCATCAATCTTGAATCTTTAATATTAGTGGCAAGCATGATATCTCTAGATCGATTATAGTTTATGTGTTTAATCCACCTAATATTTGTATGCATAAACTAATTAAGTTTACACTTACGTTGGTGACTGGAGAGGCCATGTGAGTAAGAATGAGAAGAATGGAGACGAAAACGAAACAAATTTGATAACCTTTATTATGTTCGAGTGCAAATCAGAACCATTTGAAAGGGTTCAGTGGTTGATTTTTTTTTTTTTTAATTTTTTCAGCTGTATGCAAACCAACCAATTTCAACAAAAATAAATAAAAGAAAGATGAATACTCGATTTGGTTCAAAAAATAAATGATGTCGACTATTCTCAGCACGCGCTCCCTCGCGTGTGAAGTTATTTTGAACCTTCTTTTTGAGTGCCTTCTTGTCACATTTAGAATATTATTTTGCCTTCTCAAAAAAAAACTTTAATACGTAGAATATTAAGTAATGTGAATAAACTTTAGAGGTTTTGAAAAAAAAGTCATTGCGTTTTTAATCTTTTTTATAAATTTAATCTTTAGTTTTAGACATAAAAGTCATAAAAGTAGGAATTAAATTTATAAAAAAGGATTAAAAACACAATGACTTTTTTGCAGGGATTTTTTTTACGTTTTTCATAAACTTTATATATTGAGTTGCAAGATTTTCATCGTTTAAGTAGTATATTATTTTTTTATCACTTAATTCAACATATAATCGACTTCCATTGACGAGAAAAAAAGAAAAATGGTCACTGGCTATTTGGGGTAACACTCACTAGCAGGCACAGCCAACTATGAACTCCCCAACTTTGTATTATTCAATGAGATGCTGCTAAAGGGGCCATCAAGTCAAGGCATAGGGAGAGTATAAAAAAAAAAACAAAAAAATTTCCCTTTCACAAAAAGAAAGGTTATAACTTACAAGTTGCAAGTGTCTCTCTATAGGAGTGGAGGAGAAAGAGCTTCATTAAAAATTATTTTAATCCGTTGCACAATTATCTAAGCAGTTTAAATACTGCTAACCCAAAAGTTAATTACATATGAAGATAGATTAGGCGCTCTCTTTACCTCGCGATTTGAAGGTAATGACCGCACATTTTTGATATTGCACAAAATTCTTAAGATCATCAGACCACATGCAGTGGAAGAGATATATATGTGCGACTTCTCTCCCATTAGATCCAGAGTCTACTTAAAAGGGTACGTGGGACTAATATTAAATGGTTCACTGATGAATGAATCTGGATACAAACAAGTTCACGTGGGGCATGTTTGGATCTCGAGGAGCCAAAAGATAGAAAAGTACATTCAAGTCTTTTCTTTTAAGGTTATTGGAACCAAGTTGGATAACTTATTTATGATGAACTATACAAGTTGATCACTAATTAATTAATTAAATTTTTTGATGCACGTAAGTAGAAGAAGGGCTCTATAATCATAAAAAATTGAACAATTGGATTTTTTTTTTTCCAATCGAAGTTACCATGCATGCTGGGCTGGCTATAAATAGAAGCCAAGGTTGAATATGAATCCTCACCAAGCATCAAAGTAATCAAATTATAAGCTACTTTGATTAATTATCTTTTTGATTACTCAAATACTTCAATCAATCATTATCATCATGGCCACTGCTGCTGCTAAGAGTTTCGTTGGTCTCCTCTTTGTCTTGATCGTCTTATCTGCAAATTCGCGTAAGTAGTCTATCATATCAGACATTTATAATGCACAATTAATTAACTTCCCCGGCCAGAGTAATTTCTCATTTTCCTCTCAACTAATTAATCAGTTTATTATTTATTTATTTTTATAATTTAATTTTGTTGCTATTTATATATAGCTAGCTAGCTAGTGATCATACACAACATGTTTAATTAATTGTTTGCATATATGTACATGCAGAGATGGCATCGGCCACAGGAGTTTCATGCACTTCAGATTTGGGTGTGAGTTTGGGAGTCCTCACAGGATGCGTGCCCGCGACATGTACCGCTACTTGTTACAACTACTGCACCGTCAAACTCGGTCTTAATGTCAATGCTGCCACTTGTGTGCTTGGTCTCATAAGCTTAGGAGTATCCAGCTGCAACTGTTGCTGTGTTACACTCTGATCGACCTAATACTCAACAGTAGTAGTATAGTATACGTAGTACTCTTGGGATTACTACTCTATTCTACTATACTCGATCTACTAGAAGAAGAAAAACAAAATAAAACTAATGATTTAATAAAAGCAGCATTTTACTAGTTTTTAATTAGCTATATATAGTATAGTATATAGCTAAAGCTGCTGCTAGTTAGCATTGTTGTCCTCGGCGTATGTTCGTTCGTTCGCTCTCGCTCGATTGATCATGCAATGTTCATCTCATGTTGTTGGCACCTGATCCGTTCATAGTCATATATGATGTATTTTATGATCATCGTTCGATCGATATGTTAATGTGCTATTATCTTAATTAATACAAAATGCATGGCTTTAATGGTGCAGTATATGAATGTCTACCAAGCTTCCTTAATATCTATGGTCATCATTTATCTCCCTCATCTCAATCTATAACTAGTTAAGTAATTCGTGCATGTGCATTACACGTTTGTTACACTAGGTGTGGCTTTTGCGCAAAGTTCGTAATAAAGAAGTGAATGCATTTAAAAGGCACTCTTCTGAATTGTTAAAGGAAAATTAACTTAATCCCACTTTATGTCTATTACATCTTGTTTACACCTATCTTTGAGGCCCACATCATTTAGTTGATTTTAATCTACTCCATTAGTACGTAGATGATCTCACAAAAATGAATCCTTAGATCATTTCTATGTGGGTCTCACAAAAGTGTAAGCATAGTTTAATAATAATACAAGTGGTATTAATTAACACCCCACTTATTCTTACATTTACTTGTCGGGGCCGCATAGAGATGATCATATATAGGTTAGAACTTCTGATTTTGATCTAAGTGAGTGAGAACATCCTACGAAAATCAGTTCTTAGATCATCTATATGTGGGCAAAGAGGGAGGTTTAAATAGAATGCAAAAATAAGCTTAAGTAGTGTAGCATTTTTGTGTGTATGCAAGTATACATAGTGGACTAAGTCATTGAGCTGCATTGTAATAGTAAAGATGGTATCCGCAACCACCCAATAGAACAGTTTGCGTATGTATACACATAATGAGGTATAGGATATCCATCACCTGTCCACTTACTTTCCTCTCCACATGCATGTAAGACCCGTATTAAGATGATCCAATAGTACTGATGATGATCCAGGCACCAAGTAGATGATCATAGCAAAAAACAAAATCAAAATTAGGAGGTGTAAAAAGAATCGCTCTCTCATTTTTGTCTTCGTTTAAGTTTCTTCTTCTTCCTCTAATTGGAGGTTGTACCTAGTCCCTAGCAATCCTAAGCCCTAAATCCTGAACTTTAAACTCTCTAGCAACCCTAAGCCCTAAATCCTGAACTTTAAACTCTACTAGCTGCTAGTACATACGTACGGTACAATATGTATGGTATCAAAATTAATATATAAAAGTTAATTTGTGTATGTATGGAGGTTAGGCCTTATGTCCCCCTCCTGTTAGGTTTTTCATATCAATAAAATTCCCCTCGCCCCGCCGAGGTTCCCCTAAAAAAAAAAAGTGTATGAAATGATGTGTTAGTAAGAGAGAAAATGATGTGTGGCCCTCATAAGCATTAAAAATGATAGGTACGAGATCATCTTTAGTGAGAATATATCCCTCAGCTGCTAATATAATTGCTAAACAGTCTCCCAAACTATCGTTCATATTATTCGAAGGATATACACACGTCCAAGCTGAGAAATATTGAGAAGTGGAAGAGGGCAAGCTAGCTAGGTCCATTAGAAGGTCTCAGTGGTTAACCAAAAACAAGAAGGGAAATACAGGAAATTGAGAATCATAACTGTTAACCCAGATATAAGAAATGTGAGTTCATACAGTAAGTTTATAACTAATTAAGATATATGGTTTTATTCTTGTTGTAGGGTTTGATGGGGTTTCAAAGATTTGTTCACTGTCTTTGAGATGATAACATTTGTTCATACATAATAATTATATGGGTCTATGAACAAATGTTAATAACACAATCAAAGAATTTTGAACCCATGACCTTCACGTTCAAAAAAAGGATGCCCACCACCTGAGTAGATGGTTATTGGTTCAAATCGAGTAGAGGTGGGCTTAAAGGCTGGTGTTGTAGAACGGCTACTATTTGGACAAGGCATAAAGGGGATGTTAACCACAACTGAATCATCTCTTAAGCCCTAACGACCTAACTCCCTACACAATTAACGTTGGAGACTGGAGAGGCCAGGTGAGTAAGAATGAGAAGAACGGAGAAGAATGCGAAACAAATTTGATAACCTTAATTATGTTCGAGTGCAACTCAGAATCATTTGAAAGGGGTTCAGTGGGTGATGACCGAACTGTTACCTTAATTAGTTTATGCATACAAATATTAGGCGGATTAAACACATAAACTATAATCGATCTAGAGATATCATGCTTGCCACTAATATTAAAGATTCAAGATTGATGCACTTNACTTAGTTTACACATTTTTTAAATTTTTAGGGACTAAAATCATAACACTATAATTTTTTAAGGACTAAAATCATAAAGTTTTAAAAAATAAGGATTAAAATTATAAAAGTATTTTAGTGAGGGATTAAAATCATTGGTCCCCTAAAAAATAAGGACTTTTTTTACATTTTCTAAAAAATAAACAATTATCTAATTTCATAATTAGTTTGTAGGCATTCAACTCAAAATTAATTGTTATTGAGTCCAATGGCCATGATCTTTATATATTGGGTTAATTAGAAGGGTTTTATCTCCCTAGCATATAGGACTATTTTCAACACGCCCCTCACGTGTGAAATTATTTTAAGCCTAACACATAGAATATTGGGTAACGTGTAGCACGTGTGGCCTTTAGGCTTTTCATATGTGGACCTATTTTGATATCATATTAAATTTGTTGGCATCAAAATTAAACCAATTGGCAATTAATAAAGTATCTCAAGATCATTATATATTAGGTTACAAGACTTTCATCACCCAAATAGTATTATTCTCAATATTCACTAATGGTTTGTTTGGAAGGGGGATTCCAAGGTAGGTATTCAGTGGGGACTATGGATTCATGTTTCCTTGGTCTGTTTGGCTGCCAAGAATTCCTGGAAACTTATTTTCCAGGGAAACATATTTTCCAGCAAATTTCTGTTTTAGAGTCCCACCTCCCCCTTTAGAATTTGCTGGAATTCTAAAAATTCACCCAACTCAATGCAGATTACACCTCATAAAATTAAAACAACAAAATAGAGACTTTCTTTAGATTTTAAATGGCAGCCAAACAAACCAAAAGATTCAAGTTTCGAAAGATTCATGAATCCATGGATTCTTTTATCGTTGCCAAACAAACTAAAGGATTCATGTTTCTAGGGATTAATGTTTCCAATGACTCATATTTCCCTTAGGAAACATGAATTGTACATCCAAACACACTATAAGCATAGTTAACCCTAATTAAATTTTTTTATCACTCAATTCAACATATAATTAACTTCCATTGACAAGAAAAAAACAAGAAAATGGTAACTGGCTATTTAGGTAACACTCTGCACAAGCAACTTAAACTCCCCAAATTTCAATTATTCAATGAGATCGATGCCTCAAACCGGCCATTAATTCAAAGCGTAGGGAGAGTAAAAAAAAAAAATCCCTTTCACAAAAGGAGAGGCTACAACTTGCAAGTTGCAAGTGTCTCTCTAGGAGTGGAGGAGACAGAGCTTCGTAAAAAATTATTTTAATCCGTTGCACAATCATCTAAGCATTTAAAATACTGCTAACCCAAAAGGTTTATTATAGATGTAGATAGATCGATTAGGCGTTTTCTTTAATTAGCACGCGTTTGATGGGAATGGGCCGCATATTTACATTACTATACGTGATTCTTAATATAAGATCATCAGACGGTATACAATTGAAGATATGCATACGTACCACTTCTCCCCCATC
Organism: Macleaya cordata; assembly: GCA_002174775.1. NCBI lineage: Eukaryota > Viridiplantae > Streptophyta > Magnoliopsida > Ranunculales > Papaveraceae > Macleaya > Macleaya cordata. The sequence goes on along the minus strand of MVGT01002292.1, from coordinate 498,918 downwards.
AGATCCAGACTCTACATAAAAGGGTACGCACGTGGGACCAATAAATGATTCACTGATGAATGAACCTGGATGCAAACAAGTTCACGTGGGGCATGTTAGGATCTCGAGGAACTAAGAGATAGAAAAGTACATTTAACTCTTTTCTTTTAAGGTTTGGAACCTTGTGATGAACTATACAAGTTGATCACTAATTAATTAATTAAATTTTTTGATGCACCTAAGTAGAAGGGCTTTATAATCATAAAAAATTGAACAATTGGGTTTTATTTTATTTTTTTCCAATCGAAGTTACCATGCATGCTTGGTTGGCTATAAATAGAAGCCAACGTTGAATATGAATCCTCACCAAGCATCAAAGTAATCAAATTATAAGCTACTTTGATTAATTATCTTTTTGATTACTCAAATACTTCAATCAATCATTATCATCATGGCCGCTGCTGCTGCTAAGAGTTTCGTTGGTCTCCTCTTTGTCTTGATCGTCTTATCTGCAAATTCGCGTAAGTAGTCTATCATATCAGACATTTATAATGCATAATTAATTAACTTCCCCGGCCAGAGTAATTTCTCATTTTCCTCTCAACTAATTAATCAGTTTATTATTTATTATTTTTATAATTTAATTTTGTTGCTATTTATATATAGCTAGCTAGCTAGTGATCATACACTAACATGCTGTTTAATTAATTGTTTGCATATATGTACATGCAGAGATGGCATCGGCCACAGGAGTTTCATGCACTTCAGATTTGGGTGTGAGTTTGGGAGTCCTCACAGGATGCGTGCCCGCGACATGTACCGCTACTTGTTACAACTACTGCACCGTCAAACTCGGTCTTAATGTCAATGCTGCCACTTGTGTGCTTGGTCTCATAAGCTTAGGAGTATCAAGCTGCAACTGTTGCTGTGTTACACTCTGATCGATCGGCCTAGCTAATACTACTAATACTCAAACAGGTCGTAGTACTATAGTATACGTAGTATTCTTGGGATTACTACTCTATTCTACTAGAAGAATAAAAATAAATAAAACTAATGATTTAATAAAAGCAGCATTTTACTGCTACTTTTTAGCTATATATGTAGTATAGTATATAGCTAATTAAAGCTGCTAGTTAGCATTGTTGTCCTCGGCGTATGTTCGTTCGCTCGCTCGATTGATCATTCAATGTTCTTCTCATGTTGTTGGCACCTGATCCGCTCATAGTCATATATGATGTATTTTATGATCATCGTTCGATCGATCTTAATGTGCTTATCTTAATTAATTAATACAAATGCATGCATGCTTTGCTGGTGCAGTAAATGAATGTCTACCTAGCTTCCTTAATATATATCTATAGTGATCATATATCTCCCTCATCTCAATCTAACTACTAACTAGTTAAGTTCGTGTTTACGCTAGGTATGGCTTTGAAGAACTACCTCACATTAGATCATTTCTATGTAAGTACCGCAAAAAGTGTAAGCAAAGTGTAAGAATAATATAAGTGGTTTTAACACCCCCACTTATTATCCTTACATTTACTTGTGGGCTCCGCATAGAGATGATCATATATAGGTCAGATCTTTTGATTTTGAGACCATCCCACGAAAATCAGTTCTTAGATCATTTATATGTGGGCCAAGTAGGAGGTGTAAATAGAGTGTAAAAATAAGCATGAGTATTGTAACATTTTTTGTGTGTACGCAAGTATACATAGTCGGCTGTCTTTGGAGACGTATTATAATAGTAAAGATGGCATCCGCACCCATCCAATAGAACAGTTTGCGTATGTATACACATAAAGAGGTATAGGATCCATCACTGGTCCACTAACTTTCCTTCCCCACATGCATGTAAGACTCATATTAAGATGATCCACTTAGTGATGATGATCCAATCACCAAGTAGATCATACCAAAAAAAACAAAAGGAGTGTAAAAAGAATCGCTCTCTCCTTTTTGTCTTCCTTTTAAACTTCTTCTTCTTCTCTAAGTCTTAATCCCTAAACCCTAAACTTTAAACTCTACTAGTACGTATGGTACAATATGTATGGTATTAAAATTAATATAATATAAAAGTTAATTTGTGTATGAAATAATGTGTTTGTAAGAGAAAATGATGTTTGGCCCTCATAAGCATTAAAAATGATAGCCACTATATATAAGAAGGTGTTTTATAAGTAATCATTTTTAATTATATATATTGCCTATCATTTTTAATGCTTAAACAAACAAATTTAATATGAAATAATGTGTTTGTAAGAGAAAATGATGTTTGGCCCTCATAAGCATTAAAAATGATTGGCACTATATATAAGAAGGTGTTTTATAATTAATCATTTTTAGTTATATATATTGCCTATCATTTTTAATGTTTATAGTGCCAAAAACAAACAAATTTAATATGAAATAATGTGTTTGTAAGAGAAAATGATGGTTGGCCCTCATAAGCATTAAAAATGATAGGCACTATATATAAAAGGTTTTTACTAGAGTTTGAATTTGTTTGTTGTTGGCACTATCTTTATTTAATTGCTCTGATATCATATTAAATGTGTGGGCATCTAACTCAAAATTAATTGACAATTAATAAAATGGTCTAACATTTTTATATGTTAGATTGTAAGGCTTTTATCTTCCAATGTGGGACTATTGTCAACAAGTTCTTTGTCGCCTTGTTCTCAAGTAAATTAAGTTGGAGATCTATTTTTCTTTTTTAATATTTTATTGGTTGTATTTTTTCGATTGCCTACTTGTCCCATTTTTAGTTGAGGCTAAAGGTTGATCTTCTCTCTTTGAATGTATCGATCTCTATTTTGCATCGGTGTA
>MVGT01002292.1:475294-495990 GCA_002174775.1 Macleaya cordata | reverse complement strand
TTTTTTTTGATCAGCAAAGAGAATATTATTGAAAAGGAAAAGGTACATTAGAGATGTACAAGAACCCAAAAACCTCAAGGAAAAAAACCCACCCAAAAAAACAGAGAAACCGCCCCCAGGGAAAACAACAAAAACTAAAAACGGGAAAAAGACTTGCCGTAAGACTAAGGAGGTTGGAAAATAAACGAACTCCAGCGAAGAACAATCCTTTCGCAGGGAATGTTATTGAAAGCCGGGTTCATTTTAACCCATAAAGCCACCTGCATTTTGATGTCTTGGATAATTACTGACGAATTACTTTTTTGACCATCGAAGGCGATCGCGTTCCTTTTCTTCCAAATGCACCAGAGAATGGCCACCGGGACAATTCTCCAAAGAATTTTACCTTCTCTAGGACCCTTTAACCGCCTCCAATTCCTTAGAAGCTCAGCCACAGAGGAGATACTTTGGTAGGACACTTGAGCTTCCGAACAGAACGAGTTCCAGATGTCAGCAGTCACCGGACAATAAATCAACAAATGGTTCACAGTTTCCTCCATTCTTTCACATAAAAAACACCGGTTAGGAAAGTTCCAACCCCTTTTCTTTAAGTTGTCTATCGTGAGGATTCTTTCTTGGGAAGCCAACCAAAAGAAAAAAGTCAACCCTATTAGGCCACAACGAGTTCCAGATCTTTTTGAAAGACAAGTTCGAAGTGATATTATCCTGCACAATAAGATCATAACATGATTTAAAAGAGAAGCACCCAGATTTATCCCCCATCCACAGTAACTGATCTTGGTCCTCAGAAAGCACCACCGTTTCTAATAGTAAAAGCAGTTGCATCGCCTCATTGATCCCGTGATCATAAAGTCTTCTGGAAAAAGTCCCAATCCGACACCTCTATATTAAATCCATTAACCACAGCCATAGGCTTATTCTTTAGAGCAGATCCCTATAGAGGCGCAGGGAACTTGGAAGAGAGAGGACCCACCTCTAGCCAAGCATCCTCCCAAAAAAGAATATCGTTCCCATTGCCAAGGGAAAGCTTGGAACCCTGTTTGAAAGTGTCTAAAACCTTATAGATACCTTTCCACATGTCTAAAACCTTATAGATACCTTTCCACATGCTACAACCATAACCTCCTAGAGGTTCCTTCATTTCCCAGCCTAGATTCTTGCATCGGTGTATTATTAAGCATTGGTATATATCTTAAACATTTGTAGGAAAACAGTTGTATCCTTTATCTACCGTGAGGAGGTAGTTCTTCAATAAACAGACACTGAACGACCTATATATTGAACAAGTGGAATTTTCATTTACTGGTTGAATAGTAATTGAAAAAAAAAAAGTTCAACGTACACTGGATGTTAGGTTCGCACTTATATGTCCGAGCCATAGTGATTCGGACTAATAAGTTCGAATTAAAAAATTTCAACGTAACATTTGCTCGGTCCTACATGTTAGAACCTAATAACTAAGGTTCAAACTCGTGTGTTTGAACTGAAACTTTTTGAGCGGATCTGCGAGTCCAAGCAGCAAGAGATCGAATCCCTAATTCTACGTCTCTATTTTTTAAATGGAAATTTTAAAAAAAAATCGCTCTGAATGATGTTATTGAACGTTTTTATGGAATTTGAAGATCCAACCCTCTTTGCCAAATGAAATTTTTTTTTTTTTCAAGAAAACTTCTTCCGTTAAATTTGAATGAGGTTTTCGTTTCAAAATAGGATCCTCCTCCTTCCTCCCCCACCCCCAACCTAAATTAATTAAAGTAATCGTTGCTTGCAAGTTGCAAAAGTGTCTCTCTTAGGAGCGGAGGAGGTAGAGATCGAGCAAAGTAGAAATTTATTTTAATATATATGTTGCACAATCTTCAAAGCAGCTAAAGTTCTGCTGCTAGCCCAACACGGTAATTAATTGTATCGATGAAGATTAATTAGGCGCTGTATCGCTTTCTGGACAATGCTATTTGAACATTGAGATCAAATGTTACAATTGTAACATTTGAATGTGGGACCCACATGGTTACACTTTAAGAGCTAAAATTTTGAGAAGTTGTTCTCTTCACTATGAAGATCATCCTCACAAAAAATCATAACATTCTAAAACTTCTAACCCCATAAAAAATTGATCGGAAGTTGATTGTAAATTAACGGTGAGGAATGAACGGTGCAAAAAAGATTCAATTTTTTATGGGGTTAGAGATTTTAGAATTAGCTGATTTTTTGTAAGTATGATCTGAATAATGAAGAGAACAACCTCACAAAATTTTAGCTCTTAAAATGTAACCATGTGGGCCCCACAGTCAAATGTTACAATTGTAACATTGGTATCAATGTTCAAATAGCACCGTCCTCGCTTTTGATCACCTGGTTCGGGGAATGGGCCGCGCGGCATACATATGGCCCCACGCGCATGCCATAAAATGATCTTAATTAATTGGGATTCCTCAAAAGAATTCATCGGATGGCTGGGATGCACCTAAAGCAACATGTGTGCGCTGTCCCAGCCCATCAGATGCAGCCTATCCCCCATCAGTTCCGCACTCTAAATACATGGGTACGTGTACCAATATATGGTTAATTATTCCGCTTACATTTATTGTGGGACTATAGTTCAGAGATAATACAATAATTGAGTTTTTATCAGGAAGATCTCGTTATCATGTAGGTCCCATAGGCCTGTATAAAAAAGTAGTATATGTAGTACAAATAGTAGGTAAATTGTGGGATGTGCTCTAATTTCTTCCCCAATCATGAAAAAAAATGTGCGGTTTATAAGTCATCTGATAGAGTTAAAAATTTTAGAATAGTATAACTTTTTGTGAAAATAATCAAAATGATAAAGAAAACATTTTTATAAAAACTCAGTCCTTGGGTCATCTCTATCTAGACCCCACAGGATCTTGTACACAAAATGTATATATAACGATGTTCACGGAACATGACTTATTTTAAAGTTAGGATCCACAATCAAGGTTTTGTGAAAAATAGTAGGACAGTTTTTTATAGAGCCTGCATGCAAATCATCTTCACCAAAAATTACATAATTCTAAAAATTTTAACACCACTAAAAATTGAGTGGTGTGTGGGTCATTCATAAATATTGTTAATTCAAACTAATATTTCATGAGATTAGAAGTTTAAAAAAGAGGTGATTTTATATGAGAATAGTTGATGCGGTGAAATACCATCACACGCTTTGACCATGTGCATGTGAGTCCAACAAAAACATTATGCTAAATAGGCCTGTCAATTGGGCTAAATGAGCCGGGCTTAGGGGTGTTCAAGCTCGGCCCGAAATATATTTGTCATTCTTAAGCCCAAGCTCGGCCCGAAGTAAAATTAAATATTCTTGACCAAACTCGGCCCATATAAAATTTCGGGCTTCGGGCCGAATTCGGGCTTGCTCAAAAAAATATATACGCTACGACATATAAGTCCAACAATCTAAAAATAATTGATAATCAAACGGTTCTAATAAAAAGAACATCAAGAATCGTAAATTCATAATTGCGATTAAACCTAATAATGCTTATTTGCATACAAGATTTCTATTTTTAATAATATATAAGATATACTATCCCTTGAAATCCTTGAAGAAAATAGATCAAAGAAGCTTGATTATGGTCGTGAGTTGTAGGGTAAGAGTTTAGGGTTTCAAATGATTAGGGTATGAGGTTTAGTTGTTTAAGAGAGTATAAATAGTTGTGTCTCATTTATTCTAGATTCAACCATAGTTATTTTAAGTGAGTAATGAGTTGTTTAGTTCCAAAAAAGATAATAAATAATATGTTGTGTTTCAAAAAAAAAAAAAAAGAGAATGAATTGTGTTGGGTTTCAAGGAAAAGAATAATTAGTTTGATGGTTTCAAAAAGAATAATAATAAATGATATATATATTGGGTTAAAATTATAACTATATGTTAATTAGTATTTGGGCCGGGCCTAAATTGGGCCGAGCTCTTTAATGCCCAAGCTCGGCCCGGCTCATTCTCAAATAAGGCTCGACCCAAAAATCATCGGGCCGAACGAGCGGGCTTCGGGCCAGCCCAACCCAATTGCCAGGCCTAATGCTAAATCTTGGCTACGAAATCTTCCTTGCCGACCAAACTCTTTATCTTAATATGTTGCACAATCTACCAAGCAGTTAATTAAAGTACTGCTTACCCAAAGGTAATTATACTCGAAGATTAATTAGATGCTCTCTCTCTCTCTAATCAACGTGTTTGGGGAATGGGCCTCACATATGCCACCACGTGTATGCCATCCAATGAACTTAATTGGGATTGGCATAATATATATATATATATATCTATTATATAATTCAGGACGGGGGCAGAGTTGTCCTCTTTATAAAATGTGTGTTGCTTGATAAGCCTCTCTCCCTGCCCTTTCTCTCGATTTCTCTCTGCTCCCTGTCCTCTTTCTCTCTCTCTCTCTCTGAAGCAGGCTCCCCCCTCTCTCTGCAGCTCCCCCTCTCTCTCCATGCCCTCTCTCTCTCAAATTTCCCTGTAAGCAGCGTCCTCTCTCTCTTTCTCTCTCTCTCTCTCTGAGGTTTTGAGCCGTGTAGGAGGCACGACGATATACCTAGTATATATATATATGATGAGTTCATCGGACGGCATATCATGTACCTGGAGCAACATGTGGGGACTGTTCTCATTAGATCCGCACTGTACGTACGTGGACCAATAAATATTTTTTTAGGGGAAAGCGTGGACCAATAAAATGGTTCATTGGTGAATCCAGTAATTAAACAAGTTCACGTGGCACATGGTAGGATCGACGCACCAAAAGATATAAAAAGTACACTGATGCGTTTTTCTAAGAAATTAAATTAGTAAAAGATACAAGTTGATGATCACTAATTAATTAATTAATTAAATTTGTTGATGCATGCATGCACGTTACGTCGAAAGGCTCGCTTAATTATGATCATAAAAAATATAAATGATCATATGTATTTGATGATCATCGTTAATTTGATTGATCTGTTAATGAGCTTATCTTAATTAATACAAAATACTTGTATGCTAAGATTTTCTGGTACGTGTATTAATTTATACTTCTATCCCAATTACCAAAAATTTGTTGGAAAGCAAATGGTAAAAAAGATTATGGCTTGAACTTGCCAAAATTTTAAGATCTGGAATGGTTTAGAAGTTTTGAAATGACCGATTTTTAGACATGATGATCAATTATCCTCGTTCATGCACGGGGTACAAATAGCACCCACAGTGATCTAATGGGAAAAATTGCCAAAATTTAAGAAAATAAAATAAAATAAAAGAAACCACCATTTTACATAGTACCGATAGATTATAAGAGTAGTCAAATCACGCTCTTAATTGGTTCACAACAGTCCTCCAAATTACATGACAAAAACCCACTACAAATACCATGGCCCTGGATAACCTCTACATGAGGAGGTATACCCACCAGGCCCGGCTCTGAGGGGTGTGATCTGTGCAATCGCACAAGGCCTTCTCTTCTTGGGCCTTTTTCACTCTTTTCTTTCTCAACCTAAAGGGTTAGAAACCATTTTGTCATAATTTTAAAGTATTTATGTGAGTAAATAAAGAAGGCCCTAATTCCAATATTCGGCACAAAACTTTCTAAATTTTAGGACGGACCTGACAGCAACCATATGTAATAAAAATCGGATCAAAGGTTAAAAAAAAAAAAGAGATCAATTTAGAAGTTAGAACTATAAAATGGAATCAATAGGATTTCTAGCTAAGAAAAAATAAACTGAATTTTTTTTTTGTTTTTTTTGACATTTTCAAAAATTCAGGATTATAGGGCTCCAGAAACCGAACCAACCAAGCTAATGTCACCCCCGAGGCCCCAACTTAATTGGTTGCACTTCTACAGTTTCCCATTTCTTATTTTGACAAAGAAATCTTATTCTTGAAAATCATATAAGCCCAGATTAGGGGTTAATAAAATCAGTTAACAAGATCTAAGAAATTTTAATACTTCATATCTATATTAATTTACTGTGAAATTAGACAAAATTGCCATACATGAGATCAGAAAAGGGCAGATTATTACTACTACTCAGTACTCAATGGCAAAGCCTTCAAGACTGAAATCCTAAACTCTGCACCCAGAAGCGAGGGCAAAAACAAAAAAAAGCAAGAACGCAGCCAGTTGTTTTATTTATTTAAGTACATAACCCCATCTAGTAGACTTTTTATTAGTCTCTCTCCTTGTTAACAAGAAACTCTAAACATTTACATGTAAGAACCCATCGATGAACAACTGCGATGAAATATGAACATTCCACCGTCCACTCTGGTTCTCCGGTAGCCACATCTCAACATGGTTTAATACTTTTTCGTTCAAACAAGGTATTCGGCGGGATTTTTTTTGTTTTTTCAAGAGTACTCGATCATATTACCGTGCCATCCTTGATCGTTGCATTCTTCAGTATAACAGTGATTCCAGACCTAATGTAAAACCCTTCATTTGGTCTGTCTGCTTCTTCTACTCCCTAAACAAGTCAGAAGCATCAAATTAAGTAAAATAACACGCTGGTACGTGGTATTTGAGTCAGCTGTTTGTTCTTGCTAGAAGTTTAAAAACACAAAAGTAACTATGTATACTACTTACATTTTTATTTGCAATGACCACATCTTTTCCTATCTTGGCATTCTTGTCAATTATGCAGTTCCTTCAGAAAAAAATCATGGCACACAGAATTGTCAGAACATTTCAACATTCTTACCTTCAAGTATACATCTAGAACTTTTTATTTATCTGGAAGTATACTCTTACATGAGGGCTTGTGTAAATCCAAAACTCACCTGATTTTGGTATTCTGTCCCACACCAACTGGAACCTTTCCCTCTGCTAGCAGTGACGCAATTTCAGATTCTGTTTGGTAATAGTCGGCACCCATCATCATGGTTTCCTAATAATTCAAATCAATTCCCATCCAAATTAGCATTTTCTACATGAAAGAAAAAAACTGCCAAACTCGATGTCATATGTAGCATACAAATTAAGAGTATCCACATTGTAGCATTTATATGAATAGTTCTGTTTTGCTTAGATTCTTAAGTAGCTAAGCATGATCATTCCTGCAAAAGGTATACATAAGCCTTTTTGTTTTTTGTTCCATTGAGCATCTCATCAAACAGAAATGGAAGTAGAAACTCAGTTTTCTAAGCGTCCTCTGAATTAAGGAAGAGCACTAGGGTCAAAACTACATCAGCTCACCTTTAGCTCAACACCATACTCTAAACGTGAACGCACACCCACTACAGAGTTCTGCACACTACATTCTTGCAAGAAGCATCCATGTGAAATTATTGCGTTCAGGATCTGCAAGAACCAATTGAAACATGATAAGTGCTTTATATGGCGATGGCAAAACCTGATTGTGTGTGAACCAGCATACCCGGCATTTTTCAACTTTGGTTGGTGGTAAGAATCGTGGAGATGTAAAGAAAGGTGTCTTTGGATCACAAAACTCAAACTTTGGAGGCTGCATGAAGAATTATAAGTCAGTCAGCAGAAAAAGAAAAAAAAAATTTCTTGTACCCAAGCGCAGAAACCCCTATGGACCCTGGCTTTAAACATAAGTCTCCCTGCACTAACTGAAAATTTGCCAATGCGTTGCTTGCATGTTCAAGTTCACAAGAAAACTAGATTTTAGTAATCTGTCTTATTTTCTTAACAAGAAAACCAACCTGTTGAGCGAGTGCCAAGTTAGCGTCAAAGAAAGATTTGATCGTTCCAATATCCTCCCAATAGTCATTGAATAGATATGCCTGTTGAGAATAGAATTCAGAAAACTCATCATTTTCATCTTTTACCCCCATTGTTACCTCTTTGTATCAAAGAAAATTGAAATAATGAACTACAAGCAGAAAGATGAACAAATTTAAGTGTGAGTTATTATCCCTTACTTGGACATTGTGATCCATCACAGCTGATGGAATGATTTCAGATCCAAAGTCATTTGATGTGGGATACCTCAACCTCAAAAGCTTTAGTAAAACATCTGTTCTAAATACATAAACCCCCATAGACGCAATGTACGGAGATTGAATGGCTTCTTGTGGAGACAGTCCCAGGACAGTAGTGTCGACTTGCTGCAGTCCACCAACCAAGATTCTTAATTATATAAAAGCCATTGAAATTTTGAAATATCAGCATCAACAATATCTTCTAGTGAGACCAAATAGACTTCATTTTGAGAAGATTCAGAGACCATTGGCATATTTTCGCAAAAGCAGATGATGTCTTGACCTTTTTGGCAAGGGAAGCCGCTCAAATATTTGAACAAAATAGACTCTCTTGTACTAGTGTAAATTATCTTTTTATTCATATATCTGTTAATTATAAGGAAAAAGATTAGGAAAGTACGGAGAGGAATGACATCTGCCTACCATTGCTTTCAGGTCCGCCCCCTTTGGCTTTTCAGCAAATTGGATGATGCGACCAGAATTGTCAATCTTCATCAATCCGTAATCTGATGCACGGCTGAAAGATAATAGCTCAACTTGAGATGTACTCGAAGAAGCATAATATAAGTTATAAAGAAATATTATGCAAAAGCAATAATCTAGTATACATGAAGGGGTTCTCCCAAGTCCTAGTCCTAATGACTCTGAGCCATTACTAACAATGAAGAAGTCTTCATTTGTAAAACTTTTAAGTAACCAAAAGGAGCAAGGATCACTAGAGGTATGGCCGTATGGCATTGTGTGTCGCCCTATCCAGCGAGCTAAAGGAGAATTTATTTTTTATCCCCAAATAATGAAAACTTAGAAGGGTGATTTATTCATGATAGATACATCCAAGCCTGAAAAGGCAATATGTTGGGTGTGCACAAAATAAGAAACCAGGGAGTCATATAACTGAACATTACTTATGTCATTGTCTTGGAAAACTATATTATACAAAGAGATTCATAGAGGTGTAACAAAACAATAACGCAAAGAAGAGACATTCACAGAAAATGCTTTCAGGCCTTACAGTAAGTGAAAACAGTACCCCTAACATACCTATCATCCATCGGTATGCAAGACACTGTAATATCAGCATTGGTGTCAATATGCTTCTGCAATCACATGATACATCAGTAAAGAAAAGTTTAAGCATTAAGAATAGGATAAGACAGTCCACATGTGATGGAAGTGACTAGATACCTGCACAAAGTCCATATAGTCCATTCTGTAAAGATGATCGCCAGACAAGATCAGTATATGCTCGACGTTCTTGTTCTTGGCATCCTACAGTAATTATTGCAATTGCATATATCAAATGTGGTCTTAGCACTTAACTAATACAGGGAAACTATGTGGAATCATGTATAGTCCTTTTGTAGGAAGATGTTGCTCACATCAATCAAAGTTTAAGTATCTACCTCAAAAACCCATATAAATTGTCTCACGGCATCTGCTGTTCCTTGGAACCACTTCATTCCTGTTTCTCCTGGTGTCTGAGTAGCAGCCAGGACCTGTTCAAATGAATTATAAGAAAAATATTTCTTTAAGATCCTCTTTAGAAAAAGAAAAAGAAAAGCACACCCCATTTCTAGATCTTTGCAACATATGCATCTGGCTATTACCTTTCCAACAGAACTTGATTTCACTTTTCATTTTCTAGTATTGTTCATTTATTGTTTATGTAGGATTAAAATGCATCTAAATTTTTTTAAGAGATGGGCTTGTAGTTAGTTGAGTTATCAACCTTTGAGAAAAATCATGGTTAGAGTGGTTGAAAACATGGTTGTCCAACTTGTATAGCCTGGTATCGAATCCCACAAAAGGGATTCATCTTTAATTTAAGTCCAATTCAAAAAAAAAAATTGACAAAAAAAAAAAAAAAAAACCTTTGAGAAAAATCTTAATCAATTGGATCATACCTCTACAAATCCATCTCCGAAGTTTACACCGTTGCCGAAATTGTATGTGCGAGCGAGGTGACGATTGAGGGAAGCGGAGTTGAACTGGGTCAGAATGAATATCTTGTTTATGCCACTGTTGATGCAATTGCTCATTGGGACATCGATAAGCCTGTAGCATCCTCCAATGGGAACCTATGGATCAAACAAAAACTTCTTTAGCATCCAATCAAAATCTTCCAATCTTCAACATCAGCAACAAACACCAATATAAAACAGAACCCAAAACTTCATGTGAGTCATCGACATCAAACGCTTATCTCAATTAAGTTTTTTTCCTACTCATTATAGACAGAAACCCTACAGCTACAAATCACTCATGATGACAACACGATCATAATCAAAAGAATAAATCTGATTAAGTAATATGAACCCAAAAAAAGCAAAAAAAAAAAAAATTCTTACAGCAGGTTTTGCTCTTCGGCTGGTAAGAGGGAAAAGCCTAGTCCCAGCACCTCCACCCAAAATGATCGAAGCTACGCTTTTGGGGTCTGCTTTTCTCTTGGGAAATATTGGTGCTTGATGGGTCTGAAATCAAAACCCAAATTTCAGATCACATTTTTATATTCTTAACAATACACAATATTTAAAAAAGGAATCCCTCTGAACTTATTTAATATCACAAATTAGTACAATTTAACAGAGGATCAATGAAAGAAACTCCAAACATAATTTTATATTTGAATGATATATAATAAAATCAAGGTTTAAGAGTTGATTAAAGATGAGAGTGGGGATGGATCATACCAGAGTCTCTTTGGTGACATCTGACGTAAGAACAGAGGAAACAACACCAACACCAGCAGCTTTACTCTTTCTACTACCTCCACCTCCACCGCCACCGCCACCGCCACCGCCACCACCTCCATATTCAGCTCTCAAAACACTCTTCTCCAACTTAGAGGAATCCCAAACCCTTTTATTAAAACTCCCTCTGATCCTCTCCCCCCAGAATCCATTATCACCTCCTCCTTTGCTAACTTGCACCAAGTGGGCATTGGCTTTCAGGGTAGCACAACAAGTCTCCATTACAAATACTTACCTGCACTTTTGATTTCCACTAACAATAGCCTAGGAGTTAAGGACGACCCTAGAGATGGATTAGAATCTAAATAACAACACTCAATCAAGTTTTAGAAAAACCCAGAAAGGTTGTCAAAAGGTTGTAAAGTACCACAAATCCTGCTTTTATCACAAGAAGATGTCAAAAAGGAAGAGGGTGGGTACAGAAAAGTTGTAGGAAAAATCAGAATAACTTTTTAACCCAACTAAGATTCCTAAGTCCTTTACAAAGCAAGCACAAAAGATGAAAGATCTGAACTACAACTCAACGCTGATCACAAAATGGTAACAAAGTTTTAAGAACCCAGATTACGAATTCTCTTTCTAATGAACAAAAGTGTTAAGGTGTGGGGAAATACCCAAGCACCCAGATGTTAAAGAAACAAAATGTTAACAAAACCCAGATCAAAAAGACCAAAGAATTCACCGAATTTCAGGAGGAAGAACTGAAAAAACAAATGAGTATTATTTAGCAAACGTGATTAGTTCTTTTTGGTTTGCCAAAGAAAAAAGAGGAACTTTTAGAGAAAAAATGCAATTCCTGAATCCTGAACAAAGGGAGAGAAAGAGTGTAAATTTGTAATGAAGGTGGTGGTGGTGGGGGTAGTTTTATTGGCATGTGAACCTGTCACGGAAGTCTCGTTGAATGTATTTCGCACTCAAAAGTCTACACTTCCCCTGCTACTTCTCTTATGACTAGACTCACTCTTCGCTTCTGAATTGGGTGGTAGGGTTGAGTAGTGTTTACGTGGCGCATTAGTCCACCGATTTTGGCAAAGAATTGGGATCTTGCGTTGTTCTTGGGTGTTGGGTAAGAAGCTGACCCTGACCGACTCATCCCACACCTCTCTTCTCCTCTCTTAGTGGCGTCTTCCAGGGTGTGATAGAATGAATGAATGAACCCCGTCCAAACCAATAATTAAGGGTTTAGTTACAATGGTTAAAACGTTCTACCTTCGATAGGAAGTATTGACACGAGACACGACTATACAATATAGACGCGACATGCTTTTTCTTTAAATATTCTAAGTCCCTAGGGGAATTAGCGAGTCAAGGTTATCAAATTCTTATATAGACTAGGTTATGAAACAAGTTATTGTTTAAATCTTAATTCTGATTAGTTTGATAGTTTTCTATATAATATAAGAAATGTTGTGAAGGTTGACACTAATTCTATCGGGGTTAGCAGGATAACGTATAAAAAACGATCAATCCTAACATAACATGTTTAGCTAGTGGATCGAGTTAGGATAGGATTTAACGAGTGGGGTTAGGGTAGGATTGGCAGAGCGGGTTATATTTTGCAAACAAAAAATTTAAGGAAAAGAAACTCCCATCTGGAGTCTCTAGTCTCTTGTCAAATAGATATTGTTGAAAATAGTCCACATGAGAATAAGAAAACTTTGCAACTTAATATATAAACATTATTGGCCACTCAACTTACTGTCAATTGATTTTGAGTTAGATTCCCACAAATTTAATATGGTATTAGAACAGGTCTACACATAATTGAACTAAAGGCCAAGATGAAAGTATTGCAACCTTATATATAAATATCATGGATCACTTCATTTATTATCAATTAGTTTTGAGTTGGATATATCTACAAACTTAATAGATATAATTTTCTGAATTGGTTGGAGAAGACCACTTGCTAGTGATTGGAAACATGAGATTTCATAGTCTACGTCTAGAATGGAACTCCACAAACCGGATTCTTCTTTAAATAGCAATCCTATTTAAAAATATATATATATATATGTAACTACGAATTGGTCTTTTGAACTTTTTCGAACCGAAAAACGTAGTTAGATACCATATAGGATCGATACCGATCAAAAAAAGTAATTAAGGGTCCATCTTGTACTCCTTGGAGTTGGGTAACAGGCAACTACCAGACTCCACACATGGTCCCGTTTGAGTTCCACTTGGCAAAATTCTAACCGTCCGATCCCGGGATTTCTATCAAGCTCCCTCATTATGGCCTTGCTTGGTATACTGTGAATATTCACAAATGCGAAAATTTACTGTTCTTGTATGTGCTAATTAAAATTCTATAAATTGCACATGGGCCTTTGGCTCAATGGTTGTGCATCCCTCCCATAAAATCTTTGGTAGTGGGAGGTCTTGGGATCAAAACTTCTCGGCTGTGGTATTACCGTTAAGTTTGTCCCATGTAATTTGATAATAAATATAAGTACGTAGTTATTGGCGGTTTCTCTGTGCCTGTTGGTGGGTGCATTTCCTGCATTCGTTAGTGTCGATGTTCTTGGCGGTTTCTCTGCGCTTCTCACACGCCCTTTGCGTGTATCTATGCCATATTGTAACCTGGGCAATAGTTCCATTCAAAAAAAAATTAAAATTCTATAAATTAAAAATAAATAAATAAATAATTTTAGATTATTTATTTTGTAAGTTCATTGCAAATCCCACCAAATAATTGTTATTAGATGTCTTCATCAATCATCTACAAACACGTGATAAACCGTGAATTTTCGCATTTACGAATATTCATAGTATACCAAGCAGGGCCTAAGTAACGTCTTAGAAAAGATTGGTCTTTTGTAAATTCTACAAAACAAAATTAGTGTGGAGACAAAAGATTTGGACATAGTTCGGGCCCATTGCCACTCCTTCTGGAAAGCCAAGTATGATTCAAAATCAGAATTGCTATTCCTAATACAGAAGTTTTGACCATTAGATCTTTCATCAAGGAGTTCATTGCTGCTCTAACGGTCTAACCTTCATTTTACTTTTTATTGAGGGATTAATGTCGAAGTTACAACAAGGCAAATTCATAAACTACCTTAAACACTATTTGGAATTTTTTTTTTTTTTAGGAATAGATCATAGATTGAAGTTGTCATAAATGAACAAACACATTATATATATATATATGTTAAATTATATGAGTTTTACTCAAGAATTTTGAACCCAAGATCTCCAAGATACAAGGAGGTACGGCAGCAAGTGGTTGTTGGCACGGTCTGACCTTTATTAGAATCATCACTGGTTCCAAATCGCTGTTATATCTATGGGGATCAGCTGAAGATATTTTTCTGAATTTTAGTTTTAATGATTTGATTAGAAACTGGGCGGATGTATGTACTATGTAATTATCTTTGATAGTCTTGTGTAATTTTCTCTAATTAATAAAGCTTAGCCTTTCCTTTCAAAAAATAAAATAAAAAATCATCACTGGTTCAAGATTTCAGCATTCGTTTTACCCCCAGAATAACGTTCTCAATTCTCAAGGTTGATGGGAAAATTTCCCTGATTCTACCCCACTTACGTTGTTTTGATATTTTGTGTACAGAAGTCTCATAATACCACCACGTGGTTACAACGTGGCGTCACCTGCGTATCTTTGTCTCTGTCACGTCTCTCATGTCACGTGGGTTCATCCTTCCACATTTATAGTTCTTTTTTCTTTTGAATCCTACTACCGTACCCCACGGCGTACGGTGAGAAGTGAGTATAGTAACTGTACACCGTATATGAGGAGCATCGCAAACTCACTTGTCTATAAACTTGCTTTAATCTCATTTTTCAAAAAAATTCTAGATTTAACAAACCAACTATTTACGAATCATTCGTGGTTCAAAAATCAGTCTTTTTTTTAACATAATTATCATAATTTATTTGATTTTCACCAAATATCAGTTCTATCAAAGATCTCTAATTCTTTAATTTTAAATATCAATTATTCATTCCTACTGTTAAGTTTTAGATTAGATTAATAGCCTGTTTTGACAAGGGATTTGGGGGAAAAAAAGAAAAAAAGAAACTAACCTATTTAGACCAAGGGCGGAATCAGACCCAGGCTTGGGGATTGAACGCGGGTGATATTCATCAAACTTTCACTTTCTGTATAATAATTTTAAGTAAATTTTGTGTGGGTTAAATCATTGGGCATTACTACAGGGACACCACATTTTGACATCAAAGATTACATCTGCTTACTTTATTGATTGAAAACCAATCATAACAGTTGTTGAAAAAACATTAATTCCTTTTCAGCCACTTTTAAAAAGCAGATGTAATATTCTGGTGTCAAATTCGGATGTTATTTTAGCAAAACTCTAAATCATTAGCCCGGGTGTGATATAATATTTCGGCATTACTAGAGGGACACCAGATTTTGACATCAAAGATTACATCTATTTATTTTATTGATTGAAAACCAATCAGAATAGTTGCTAAAAAAAATTAATTCCATTTCAGCCCTTCATACCACTTTTAAAAAGCAGATGTAATATTTTGGTGTCAAATTCTGGTGTTATTCTAGCAAAACTCATAATATTTCTTAACTTACTAATGTTTCATGTTAGCCTTTCCCAAAACCTTAATTATTGCAGTACATACATGGGCAGATGTTAATTCCACCGAACTTGTCACATTCACCAAACAAGTATCTTACACTCTAATTACACTTTTTTTATAGGACTACAAGGAAATGAGTGAAAGGCTTATTTTTTTTGTAATGATTATCTATTCGATAATTGCGTAAATCATCTTCACAAATAATCAGATCATTGTAAAACTATTAAACCTTTAAATTAAAGTTGACCGAAATTTGATGGTAAATATGGATAGTTTAGAATGTTAAAAAATCCAATTACCTTTTTTATGGCGTTAAAAGTTTAAAACCATGTAGTTTTTCATGGGATTTTTCGCCACTCTAGTAATTTATCAGGTGATTTTTTATAACTCACCTAAAATTTGCCATATGTTCGCTCCAATCCTCTTTGACCACTCACTTAACTTCTATATACACCGTTAATTTTGGAAAAATTTACACCCAACTTTTTGTTCAACATCACTTATTATTACACCTTGTTGCATTGGGTTGTAGGGTCACATGAAGATGATATAAAGAATGATTTTTTATAAGGATCACTTTTTCATTACATTGGTCATCCTTGGAGAAAAAATATATATATTATTCTAAAATTTGAATCATCTTCGGATAGTGAAAAAAAATTTAGAAAGACATGATTATTTGCATGAATAATCTGTACATGGGGATATCTTTCTCACAAAAAGTAATCACTTAGAGGGCGTTTAGCAACCAGAAGCAGAAGTGCTTCTGCTTCTAAAAAAAGTAGAAGTACTTCTGAGAAGTCAAAAATTATGAGAAGCTTATATGGTAAACTACTAACTTATAAGTTGAAAAGTCAATAAGTCGATATGACAATGTAACATGATCAGAAGTCAAAATGAGAGAGGTTGAACTAAAAATGAAAGAGGTTGAACTATTATTTTTGTTATTTATTGTTATAACAATAACAACAATAACAATAAAATAATAATAATAATAATAATAATACTAATGGGTTTATATAATTTATACTATCGTAAATGTTGTGTTATATTTCTATCATCCATTCCCATCATTATCAACATCATCATCACTACTACCACCATCATCATCCATCATCCACCACCATTATCACCATCACCATCACCATCACCATCATCATCACCATCACCATCATCATCATCCATCATCACCATCATTATCACCACTACCTTCATCATCCATCATCATCATGGTCATGGTCATGATCATCACTAATAAAAGTAAGATGAAAATTTTTAGTTGCTATGAAGAAGAAATGGTGAGAGAGAATGAGGAGAAAAAATAACAACAATAAAAATAATATAAGAGTGTGAGAAGCAAGAAGCAAAAAATTTTTGCTTCAAATAGAAGCAACTTTTTTGCTTCTAGAAGTCATTTCTTGAAAGTGTTACCATACAAACTTTTTTACTTTTTAACTTATATAAGTCAAAAAATAACTTCTTAAGTGGTTGCCAAATACCCTCTTAGATTATTTCAATGTGATCCCATAGTTGATCAAGATGATATGGAGACCATTCTAAATAAATCAACTCTCGAATCATCTCAATGTAAGACCATTAAGTGAATGTAATTGTAAAAGTAGAGTGCATAAACACTTTTAACCCCAATATAAATTCTTGGTTCCACCGGCGATTTGAACAAGCCTAGAGGCGAAACAAAGTAAAAACCTTTTAACCTTAGCGTTGTAGTATGTCGTATGTTATTTTTGTGTCTTTTGTTCGTCGTGATTGTAATTCGTTGATCTGTCGAGGGCGTTTGTTTTTTATTGTTCGGTTGATGATCTATTGAGTCTTCGCTTTGCGCCAACTTATATTGAGGATGCTTTTGTTGTTGAGCAATCCTTGTTGTTAGAAAAAAAAAAAAAAATCTTTTTAACTTTATCATGCACACCAACTTACCAAGGGCACGCGTTAACAAAATCCCTCCTTTTATTCATCGTTAAGAAACGACTCTATAGACACTCTGATTTGTGGGACCCAAATCTTGTAATCTTCTGCGCCAAAGCCGAGGGATTGGAATTGATGATCAGACAAGAAAATGTGTTTGGGGTTCTTCGACCGAACACGTGGCAGCAAGTGGACGATTGTCTATCATTTTCGAGCAGAAAATAATTTCAGACTGCACTTCATTCATTGATCTCGTCAATCAGATGATAAGGACTTTTTTTTTTTTTAACTGCTACGTTACACATAAACATCACACCCGTCAATCGGACAACAAATAACATCAGTTTATGCAAATGCAATAGACTTAATTTTGTTGATAAATTAAATTACGTAAAAATTAATTTTATTTATTTGAATTTTTTTTGGTAAATAGGGGTCAACAAAGTCACGCCCACAACTCTTGATTTGTTAAGCTGTAGAGACCTTAGACTATTGTAATAATCTACCTCCTTTGGACTTTTTAGTACTAGCTATATCGCCGTGCCTCCGGCATGGCTTAAAACCTTGGCCATCAGAAGAGAGAAGGGTAAATTAGTTTCTTCTGTTGATTTTAAAGAGGGCAGAGAGAGAGCTTATAAAGCAGGACGAAATTTATAAATAAAAATTAGGGTTTGCGGAGGAGGGAGAGAACTTTAGCAGATCTGCCGGTGGCGGTGGGGAGGAGGAGTCAACACAGAACAGGGAGAAGGGAGGTAGAGAGAAATTGAGAGAGAGAGAGAGAGGGCAGGAAGAGAGAGGGGGAGCTTATAAAGCAGGACACCTTATAAAGCAGTATACAATTTATAAAGCAGGATAAATTTACCTCCGTCCCGAATTGTATAAGAGATTGAGTGGAGTAGTCCAAAATCAATTATTTGTGAATTTTTTTTTGGAATATGTGGGGTCGTAGGATTTATTTTGTATGAGCATGTTTTAATATCATATGAAATTTGTAGACATCTAATTTAAAACTAATTAACAATAAGTAGAGTAGTCCAAAATCTTTATATATATTGGATTTGTAAGACTTTAATTTTTTAAGAATATTTTCAACATTAGTCCTTAGAATATATAATTAAAAAATAATAATAAGAAGAAAAAAAATAAAAAATTTAATGTCGCAGATAACATTTATTTATCTTCAGTGTTAGTCCCAAATTTTATAAGATACGAAACAACATCAACAAACTGTTTGCTAATTAATAAAGGATTTTGTTAACATGTGCCCTTAGGTTTTTGGTTTTGTATTTTTTTTAATTTCTTAAAGTTGTCCAAATTGGCTGATTTTTTGATATGTATGTTATTTATACTATTTGTATCATATCTAAAAAAATCAGCTCAATCGGAGTCCTCTAGCACCCTCTAGCACCACAAAAACTTAATTTAAACTTTAATAGTATAAATGAACGGCTGACATTTAAAATGATTTGTTTAGAGGGTTAGATATTTCTGATGGAGCTGATTTTTTGTGGACATCTTATAAATAATTATAATATTATGCTTACAAAAATTTAACTGATTTGAAGACCTGTAACTTACAAAAAAATCCCTTCAAAAACATCCTTATCGTGTGCCCTTAGGACACACGTTAACAAGACCCATTAATAAATAATTAATCTTTGGAAAATATTATTATATGGGTCCTGGTAACGTGTGCCCTAAGGGCACACGATAAGGTTATGTTTTAAGGAGTAGATTTGCAAGTTAGAGATCTTCAAATCAGTTGATTTTTTGTAGATATAATATTACTATTATTTTTAAGATGTCCACAAAAAATCAGCTCAATTAGAGATATCTAACCCTCTAAACAAATCACTTTAAATGTCAGCCATTCATTCACACTATTAAAGCTTAAATTAAGTGATCGTGGTGTTAGAGGGTGCTAGAGATCTCGGATTGAGCTGATTTTTTTAGATATGGTTCACATAGTATAAATACCGTACATATAAAAAAATTAGCTCATTTGGGCAAATTTAAAGAACTAAACAAAACATAAAACCTTAATGCTTATCATGTGCCCTAAGGGCACATGTTAACAAAATCCTTATTATATATTAACAACAATCGATCGTCGACAAAGCTTCGTAATATCAACATTCATGTCAATGTTTTTGTCAATCTTAATTCAACTATTGAGGACAAGACATCCTTGACAAACTTACCAACCAACACCCCCCGAACCCACATAAATTAAATTTAATTATATTTAGGGTCTAAATCTGTACCCTCCTAATCTTTCTTCTTTTTTTTTTTGGTATTTTTCTTGACAGTGCGGTACGATATTTGAGCAATTAAATGATAAATTAATCTAATAACAGATTGCATAATGAATAATTAATGAAGACAGGTTGATCTACATGGTAAAGGGATCAAACATAGTTACCTGAAATCAATTTGTTCTAAAATTTCTACCATTAAATCTGTTTCTTCTAAATCAACTGTCTACTTAAAAATTTAAAACTTACAAAATTTTATGGGCAAATTTGAGGGGTTAAAAGTTTTAGAACTAACTAATTATTTAATATAGTGATATACAAAGTGAAAAGAACATCCTCTCAAAAAATTAACTCCTATATAGATACATTGTATATAGACCCTACAAACACGGGTTTATATAAAGGGTTATATAACATCCCTCATATAAATTAAAAGTTAGATTTTGGGAATTACAGGAAGAGCTTTAAAATATAATTAAACAATTGAACTGATTTTTTTTGGAAATCTCTTATACAATTCAGGACGGGGGTAAATTTATCTTTTTTATAAATTGTGTTCTGCTTAATAAGCTGGCACCCCCCTCTAAAGATAAAAAAAATGTTTTGACAGCTTTTTACTTATCACCTTAACATGACCTAACAGACAAAACTTCACATGGACTCCTGCTTGTGTATCACTATCAGTTTAATGAGCCTGATTTTGCTGCAACACGAGCTTGCTACAAGGCTACGGGATGATTATATTTTCGCCACATGGCACCAAATAGGCATATTTTTTAATTGGGGAACGACGGTTTAGTCCCTTTTGATAGGGAATAATACTGTTCAGTCCCAGCAATAACATTTATGACACTTTAGTCCAAAAAACACGGAAACCACACGCGCGCTTTTAAAAGGACTAAAATACCCTCGCGGTTAATAGACTGCGACTAGAAACAGTATAAAAGCTTTAACACTTACTCACAGTCAAAAAAATCCTAACAAAACGCATTTTGCAAGAGTCTTCTTCTCCAGCGAACCAGTCGCCGGAAACGACGCAAAACGCGATTTTCGAACAGATCTGAAGAAGTTCTTCACTACAAAACACAAAATCATCCTTGAATCTGTAAGTTCGAAGAACCTCTTACTTTAACGAACAGAGAAGAAGAATCTCGTTTTGCATCATTAAGAACTATTTTTCATTATTAACGAACAGATCTGAAGAAGTGACTCTCTGGAAAACACAAA
>MVGT01002292.1:462587-474610 GCA_002174775.1 Macleaya cordata | reverse complement strand
AAAAAAAAAGAAATCAAAACGCAAAAAAGAAGATCTGAATCAGTACCTGTTTTTGACGAACAAGATGAAACGAAACTAATCGAATCCAATCTCTTCCAAAATCACAGTCCAACCAGAAAAAATAGAACGAGAGAAAAGAAGAAGAAGAAAAAAAGAAGATTTTAACATGTTTGAGCGCGAAAAAATTGAAGAGGAAGAAAGGAAGTATTTAAACAAGGAAAGAAGGGTAAAATTGGAAATAAGAAGAAAGAAAAACGCACACGAATTAAAAAAAACGATTAAAACATAATTAATTAATTAAAAAAGGATTAAACAGTAAAAAAGAAGTTACCAAAAGATGTTTTAGACAAAAAAAAAGATAGCTGGGACCAAACTGTAGTAACACATGGGAAAAAGGACTATTTAGTCGTTTTCTCTTTTTTAATTCAAAACCACCTCCAATTACCCCAAAACCACCTGTTTTTAGAGAGAAGGTTGGAAGAACATTTCTCACAGATTACAGTTTCCGGTGGAGTTCATTCTGGAACAATCAATTCTTCTGGTGTTGTTAATGAAAATAGAAATCGGATTTTCTCTGATTTCGAAGCAGGTCCAGGTCACAGAATCGGAAATCCGACAACATTGTCTTAAGAGTTACAGTTGATGGTTTTAATGGGTGGTTTTAGGGTAATAAGAGGGAGGGAGGGAGGGAGGGAGAGCGGTTTTCATTGAAAAAAAAAATGTCTATTTAATGCCACGTGGCAAAAACATAACGGTCCCTTAGCCTTGCAGCAAAATCGGGTTGCAGCAAAATGGGACTCGATTATTAAGACCCCCACCACGTACAACCCCCAGTACTTACGTATGTCCCTTTTAATGCAATCAATTCAAATCGACAAAACTTTTTAAAAAAGGATACTGAACTTTACTAGTCCGTCCAAATAGAATCACACAAATTTTGTGAAGAGATCCCAAAGACAAAGACAACACGTCTTATTTCGATTTGGAGTTTGGAGTTTGGAGTCTTTGGGACTCTTTTTTGGGCCCTTAAGTTTATGAAGATGTCATTGTAAGGATGCAATTGCCTTTTTCTAATAATTTTTCAAATTTACAAAAATTCTTCCTTTTTTTTTTCTTTAATAATGATTTAAGAGTTTTTTTTTAATCGTTTATTCAAACTAATGATAAAATAAATAGTCAAATACTCACAAAATTTCAATCAATTTTTTATGAAATTTAAAATTTTAGAAAGATGTGATTATAAAGATAGTTTATATGGTGAAAATAAAATTATCTTGATAAAAATTTAGCCCTTAAATCGTCTACACGTGAACTCAACAATATAATTAATCAATCTGGAAGAACCAATTAAAGCTAAAAAAGTAGCCAACAACAGCTTTGTTAGATAATAGATAGGTAAGATGCTTATTACTTGGCTAATTAATGAAGTACATGCAGTTGCATAAAGATTGACTCTCGTGGCTAAAGATTAATGAGTGGTGTCCCCACTTCCCTAATTAACAGAGATTTCCCGTACCACAACATGTGATGAACGCTAACACTTCCCTTTTAACAAGCATTTGGTTACTGTATAAAGTAGTCTTTTACACTCTCTGTATATCAGATGATGAACCTTGCTTTTTTTCCATTGGGGAAATTTTAATGGCTGTTGTTCACGGGTTCATTTTCGTTTGTCCAATAAGAATGATTTGTGCCCTCATCCTCGGCCGGTCAACAAGATTTTGAGGAGCCCGACTCCACAATTACTAGTGGCAGTCTCTATTTTAGTCAAACCACTTCATCATGTAAAACTTTCTTCTCTATTTGATGAAAGAAGGCATTGGGTCTTTCAATTAATCGTCCAAAAGACTATCAATCAATTCATTTTCAGATATTCCCAAATGTTTCTTAATATAGTTTGTAGTTTTGAAACAAAAAAATTCGATTTTGAATTGGAGAGTGCCAATAAGATTGTAGGGCCCTGCCGACAACAAATGCAAATTCGGGGTGCCCATAACTGAGGCCTATTAATTTTAAAAATTGGGATGCAACTTGGGCTATTTTTGGTTCGTTGGGGGATCTCAAGCCCAATTAAGTTCCTAAAAGAATTCAAAGCGAACCCAAGCCCGGTCCAATGTTCTTAACCAAAACCTAACTTGATTTGGTGATCTCATCTCTAACGACAAGTCACGAGCTCAACGCAATCAGCAACTAACATTTTACACACGTTAGATGAAGACATTTTTGTCTTTCTGGGTATAACATCTCCTATTTTTGAAATACAAGTTTTCTCAGTTTCAGCAGTTACTCTCTCTTATGGTAGTTGTAGTTGATTCAAATTCAAAATAAAAATGAACTTATCAATTAGACCACCACATATAAGAAGATTATATATGGGATCTTATAACGCTTGTGCTGACCACCACATCGATCTTCTAGAGAGAAGCAAAGATCATTCAACCCAGAAAACCCAGGTGGTTCCCCATGTGGATTTACTCGGAATCAACTTTCATTTGAAGCAATTAATCAAAACTGGCTATCTCAATGATGCTCGGAGCTTGTTTGATAAAATGCCTCAACGAGATGAAATTTCCTGGACCACTATGATCTCAGGCTATGTCAGCTTTTCAAATGCCTCCGAAGCCTTAACGTTGTTTTCACGTATGTGGGTCGATCCCACTATCCCAATTGACCCGTTTGTTCTTGCTCTTGCACTCAAGGCTTGTGGGTGCAATTCGGAGTTGAAATACGGGAAATCAATACATGGGTACTCTGTAAAAACTGGTTTTGTGAATTCTGTATTTGTGGGGAGTGCTCTCTTGGACATGTACTCTAAATCTGGCTGTATTTCGTTGGGTTGTAGAGTGTTCGATGAGATGCCTGAAAGAAATGTGGTCTCTTGGACTGCTATAATTACAGGACTTGTTCGTGCTGGTTACAACAAGGAAGCGCTAAAATACTTTGCCCATATGTGGGAATCAGATGTACAATGTGATTCGTATACATTTGCTAGTGCATTGAAGGCTTGTGCCGACTCCAATGCTTTGAATTATGGTAGGGAGATTCACGCACAAACGATGAAGGTTGGCTTCGATTCGAGTTCGTTCGTTGCAAACACTCTCGCTACTTTGTACAACAAGTGTGGAAGAATGGATTATGGGTTGCACTTGTTCGAGAGGATGAGAACACGCGATGTGGTTTCATGGACGACGATCATTGCTACTTACCTTCAGATGGGTA
This sequence comes from Macleaya cordata, assembly GCA_002174775.1. NCBI lineage: Eukaryota > Viridiplantae > Streptophyta > Magnoliopsida > Ranunculales > Papaveraceae > Macleaya > Macleaya cordata. The sequence goes on along the minus strand of MVGT01002292.1, from coordinate 471,391 downwards.
GAGAGGAGACTGCAGTTCAAATGTTTATTCGGATGAGAGAGTCTGATGTTAGTCCTAATGAATTCACATTTGCAGCAGTAATCTCCGGCTGTGCTGGCCTTGCAAAAATCGAGTGGGGTGAGCAATTACATGCTCACGTTCTATGTATGGGATTCATGGATTCCTTGTCAGTTGCCAATGCCATCACGAAAATGTATTCAAACTGTGGAAGACTAAATTCGAGTTCCATGGTGTTTCACGGGATGATAAGAAGGGATGTAGTTTCATGGAGTACAATAATCGCTGGGTATTCTCAGGGTGGCCAGTGCTTAGAAGCTTTTGAGCTTCTGTCGTGCATGAGGAGGGAAGGAACAAAACCGAATGAGTTCACTCTCGCTAGTTTACTGAGTGTTTGTGGAAATATGGCAATTCTTGAGCTAGGGAGGCAAGTACATGCTCACGTATTGTCCATCGGAATAGAACGTGATGTTATGATAAATAGCGCTTTGATCAATATGTATTCCAAATGCGGGGGCATTGCAGAAGCCTCACGGATCTTTGATGCAGCAGAAGGTGAAGATGTTGTATCATGGACGGCAATGATTAACGGCTACGCCGAACACGGGTATAGTAAAGAAGCTATCAATCTGTTTGAAAAGATGTCACAGGTGTTGAAACCAGATGATGTGACATTCATCGGTGTTCTCAGTGCTTGCGGCCATGCTGGATTAGTTGATCTTGGTTTCCACTACTTCAATTCAATGACTAGAGAATACCTGATTCATCCGGGGAAAGAACACTATGGCTGCATGATTGATCTCCTCTGTCGTGCTGGACGGCTCAGAGACGCTGAGCAAATGATACATAGTATGCCCTTCAAACAGGACGATGTTGTCTGGTCTACACTGCTTAGAGCGTGCAGGGTCCATGGTGATGTAGAATGTGCAAAGCGCACAGCGAAGCACATTCTTGAATTGGATCCGAACTGTGCAGGGACTCACATCACTCTTTGTAACATTTATTCAGCAACGGGGAGGTGGGAGGATGCAGCGGATGTGAGGAAGCAAATGAGATCAAAAGGGGTGATAAAAGAGCCAGGATGGTCTTGGATTAAGGTTAAGGACCATGTTTCTGCATTTGTAGCAGGTGATAGATCACATCCACAGGGTGAGGGTATATACACCATGTTGGATTTACTACTACTTGTGTCAAGGTGGGAAGAAATGGATGCTCTGGAAATTGGTTCTTCAGTGTAGGACTAGTTCTGAAGCAATACGTAGCAAGAACTCAAAGAGTTGTAGTTCTCGGTACCATGTTAGGTTGATTGAGTTAACGTCTCCCAAAAGCCAAAACTGATCAAAATCAAGAATTACAGACAGAGCAAACCCAAGAAGCAGGTTATTGTTGATTTAACAAGTTTGATGATATATATTACATACAAAGGAGATTTCGGATGAAAATGAAAATTGTGATCAGAAGAAATTGGTGAACGGTACTTGATCCAATTTTAGAATGCATTTGTTTCATATCGGGTAACTGTGATGTAAGAATGAGTAAGCTAAGGTAATCTGGATTTCGTTCTTGTAAGATCATCTACAGATGATGAATCTGATTGATGATGCCTCAGTTTTGACAGGGAATGGAATGGCCATTGGCAAAGGAATGGAAGGGCATTTGCTGATGTTTTACAAACAAGACCAGTGCAGAGGGTTGCTGGTAAATTTGATTTCTGGATTAAAATGTCTATCATCTATCCTTCTATAACCTTAGCATTAACATGCAGAGCAGACGCATGGGTGGGAGCTACAGAAAACAACATTTTTGAATGCCATTACTGGAAAACATATATCTGGAGGGGTACACACGTAGTTTGTGTGGAGAGTAGGGTTGTGAAGGAGTTAACTAAATAACGCGCCGCATAATTTGTCAAGGGGAAAATGAGTTTGTGTTCGGGAGAAGCCAATTTACATGTGCTACATGGTTGGTGAGGATTGTAAAATAAAAAAAGTTCCTATGCCCGATCTTAAAAGTAGTTTTTGGCTTGATCGTCAATACATGGAAGGAAACTTTCAACCTATCCAACATTGAGTGGGCTTAAAACATTTTTTGAGCTCGGACTAGTGAAATTATTTTCCAAATAAATTTAAAAATATTTGAAAGAGATATATTTTTAATTTAATTTTTCAGGCTTGGATCCAAAACGTGCACCTCGTGAACTATTACATGGGTCGTTCATTCAATTGTGGGAAGAGATTTAAAAATTATTTTGAAAACTCTCCAAAGTCCAAACTTATATTGTTCAAATAAAAATGCAAACCCCTCCCTTTATTTTTCTAAAATCAAGCATAAGAGAAATGCCAGCATTTTTCATATATAATGTGTCCAAACTTCTATAGTTTCATAAAAATGTAAATACCTCCCTTTCCACCATCAAGTTCCATCTATAAACTCTCAATTTTGATGTTTTAGAGAAGGGATTTGAAGATCTACCATTGACCTTGCTCTTTTGGGGGGATGAGCAGCATTTTTCATATTTTAGTCCTATTTGGTACAGCGTAAATATTTGCAAATACGAAAATTTACGGTTTTTGTAGGTGCTAATTAAAATTCTATAAATTAAAAAAAAAAAAATTTAGATTGTTTATTTTGTAATCCCATTGCAAATCCCACCAAATATTTATTGCTAGATGCCCTTATTAATCACCTACAAATATATGATGAAGCGTGAATTTTCGTAATTACGAATAATCTATTGCGAAAATTCACGGTGCAACAAGCAGGCTATAATCTTTCACAACTTAATTCAGTAACCAGATCAAACACATAAATAAAGCTGCTTCTTATTTTATTTTATTATATTGAACACAGCTTAATTACTTAATTAATCATATTAAAATACAAGCATTTCCACTTGGGTTGGATTCATGGGTGAGTCAGTCTGCGGCAACGCAGCAGAGACAGATAGTTGTTCCTAACCTATTCACGCAAGCCGAATTGATGATGATAAGCTTCTCGGCATCACATTCTTCTTTACATTGCTCTTCGGTGCAGCCCGTGAACGATTCAAGTACCGTTCCGCCGTGCACCGTGCATTCAAATTCCTCCGACACCACCACTGAAGTACGATTACGTATGTGCGTATCACCACCACCACAGTTGCAGACAAATCAAAATTTAGTGAAAATTTTAGATAAATAAAAAAAGAAAAAGAAAAGGAATTTAGATTTCTCTTTTAGTCTGTTTGGACAAGGGATTTTAGGGAGGGATTTTGTGGGGACCAGGGATTTTGAGGAAAAATATAAGAGCATCTCCAATGCAGTTGTGAATGTGATAAAAAGTAGGTGCCACATAGGAAAGAAAGACTTTTGCTCCAAAAAACCTTCTCCAATGCAATTGTGAAGACAAAAGTGGAAGTTGACGTGGCAATGAGAATGAAAGACATTGTGAAACCCATTGTCTAGTTCTGGACAACCAACTTCACAATGTCTTCACATCCACGTCACTAATTATGAATAAAATATTAAAAAAATTAGTGAAATAAAAAAATATTTTTATTTTTATGCCCTAGAAAAACTGTTTTTTACAGTTATTAAACTTTTTTTGGTTTTAGTGGGATTTTTACCGCCAATTTTTTTAACAAAAATAATTTTACATTTTTTACAAATTAAATGCCACATAAGAAAAAAAGCATGTGAAGACTTTTGCATTGGAGGTGACTTCTTATTTTTGAATGTCTATTGTGAACTTTTTCCTGATAATGAGGAAGACATTGTCTTAGGCAATATGCCACATAGGAAGCACAAGACATTTTCAGACATTTGCATTGGAGATGCTCTAACATGATTTTTCCACCAAATCCCTGGTCCCCACAAAATCCCTCTCCCAAATCCCTTGTCCAAACAGACTATTTTTGAGTTTTGCAAGGAGGGTCGGCCATCTAGATGAACCATCTAATGACTGTTAATTTTACATGTATATATATTTTTTATATTATAAAATATAGCAGTCTACAGCTTAAAATATAAAATTTAGCTGTACGTATGTATATCTTATATTACAACTTAAAAAGATAAATCTTACTTACGTGAAGCACAAAGGACAATCATAACAAAGAGGAAACCAACACGAAGAGAAAAGTTTTGAGCCATACTTTCTTTAGAATATCTTTTGCGCTCAATTGAATTCGTTCTCACATCTTACATTTTATTTATAGCATAATAGCTTCAATTAAAAAATAAAATTGTGAATTATCTATAAAACCCTTGCACAGAAAATGAAAATGAAAATGAAACAGATTATTTAATACCCAACTCGAGAGACAATTTATTTAATTTTTAGCACTTAGATCCAAAAATGTGCACGTCGCGATCTATCACATGGGTCCTCCATTCAAGAATGAAAAGGGGTCTTTTTTACACAATTCTACTATGAAAAAAATAAATCCAAAGACTAATTTTAAATAAGAAACAACATATAGGGGACAGTATTTTAAACTCCACAAACTTCTATTGTTTAATTAAAATGCAAAACGCGATTTCCTATTCTTAAATCATAGGGTGTTTATCAATCAACCTAATAACATAAAAGAAAAGTCAACTAAAGAGTGCTCAGCAACCAACTAATAGTAAAATATAAAAAGTCAAATTAAAAAAAAAAATACACATATTTCTCCTAATCTGAAGGAAAAATGGAAAGAGTGAAGAACGTGCCAAATTATATATAGATTATGAAAGAAGAATACTAGCATGGAAGATACAACTCTTCTATGAGTAGCACAAATACTACTCTATTAAGGAAAAACAAAATTTTAATACATAATTTTAACTTTCTTTTCCTTTTTCTTTTTCTATTTTTTTTATTTTCTTGAAAAAAAGGCATTATGATTTTAGTCCTTATTTTATAAATTTAGTCCCTAGACATAAAAGTACTAAATTTATAAAACAAAGACTAAAATCATAATGACTTTTTTTACAGGAACTTTTTTTTCAAAACCCCATTTTTTATTTAAATTGTAACTTGAAATGGTAGTTCTAAAATGTGGTGCACTTTGTTATCATATATATTTCCTAAGTTCATATCTTATACTGTTTGTATAAGATTTGGACTAAATTTAAAAAACCAACGTTGGCTAGGTGAGAAATTAAATCAAAGCTAAAATTGGAGTTAAATCCCAATTTTATGCTTTTCTTTCTTGAATTGCCTTTCCTTTTTTAATCAAATGTTGCCTTTGCAAATTAAAATGAAAACAAATTTAGTGGGTTAACATTTGCATAGTGTGTAAAAAACACAATATTGGGCTGAAAGCCCTCCTTTTATACTGTAAAAAACTTACAGTAAAAAAAAAAATTACAAAATGGTTATTTATTGTCATTTAACATATATTAAATCGTAAATTAATTAAGCAAACAACGTTACGCTTACACCTCGCATCACCAAACCAAAACAACTTTATGTATTTATTAACAAAAAAATATAATATGTTAATTAATTAACCACTTCCAGTTGGTTGATGATCATATCGATCAGTTTGAGCCAACGCAACAGACACAGAGAGATACCGGGCAAGAGTAACGGACAACGATACCCTTCTCGTTTTTACATAGAGATTCACAGAAATCGCAGTCACCTAGTACTTCAACTTGTGTCCCGCCTTTGGCAACGCAAGCATCTCCAATGCAATGTAGATATGATAAAAAATAGATGCCACGTAGGAAAAATAAACTTTTCCCCAAAAAAAACTCCTCAAATACTAATGTGAAGATATAATTTGAAGTTGAGTTGGTATTATAATGGAAAGGCATTTGTGGAATGAGAAGACATTGGTGTGGAAAACGAGGAAATTGTGAAGACCATCCTCTAGCATCTCCAATGCAATGTTGATGTGGTAAAATAAGACTGTCATGTAGTAAAAATACACATTTCTAAAAAAAAAAACTCATCAAATGCTAATGTGAAGGTACACTTTTAAACTGAGTTGGCAGTGAAAATGTTATTGGTGGAATGGACGTGAAAAACGAGGATATTGTGAAGTTGAATGTATAGAATTTGAAAGAATTACACATTCAACTTCACAATGTCCTCGTTTTTCACGCTAGTGTCTTTCCATTCAACCAATGGCATTCTATTCCATTGCCAACTCAACTTAAAATTGTATCTTCACATTAGCATTTGAGGATTTTTTTGAAAAAATATGTATTTTTCCTATGTGGCAGTCTTGTTTTACCACATCTACATTGCATTGGAGATGCTCTAATTCTACATGTTCAACTTCACAATGTCCTCGTTTTCAACGCCAATGTCATTTCATTCCACCAATGCCTTTCCATTATAATACCAAGTCCTCTAACCAATGTCATTTCATTCCAACTTCACTTGCAGTACACTTTGCAGTAAGTGTAGCATCACTAGATTTTTTTTGAGAAAAGTGTATTTTTCTTACGTGGCATCCATTTTTTACCACATCCACATTGCATTGGAGATGCTCTGATGCCCATCTCTGCATACATATATAGATATCGATTACATGCATCAGCAGTAGCAACAACAACAACAATTAATGAAAATTTAGGATCAAAAATTGAATTTAATCATAGGCTCCAACTAAAAAGTATGAAATGCATGTTAATGTGGCGCGCGACCAAACATTAATTAATTAGTTGGTTAAGAAATAGAAAAAATAACATTAATTAGTACTTACGTGAAGATGATCCCAGCAAGACTTCAATCCTCTGAAGAAGCCGAAGCTAATGCTGCTCTAGAAGCAGTCAAATGGGATATCTTTCTCCAACTCTAAAAGATCCATATTGAGGGAGATGCTCAAAGTATTATCAACTATCTTACTACGACTACCAACAGTTCAATAGGATGGCGTTCTAAAGCCCACCTTGATGAAGCTAGATCTTTATTTGGCAATTATTAGTCTATTTTCTTTTTTTATGTTCCGCGCCTAGTCAACTCAGTTGCGGATGCCCTAGCCTCCAAGGCTAGGACCTCAACATCTGAATGCTCTTTGACTGAGGTGCCTTCTTTTATATTTGATGTCTTAAACTCAGACTCTGCTACTATTAGGGCCTTGCCCACCGCTTAGTTGTTTTACATATTATGTTTCCTATCAAAAAAAAAAAAAGAAAAAGAAATGGGAGAAGTTGATACGATTTTTGCTCATCAAGATTTCTTTTCGATGGACTTTTTTTTTTTCGATAATTTGGATCGATGAAGTTCTTTTTGAATATTAGACCCTATTTATAACAAAGTAGTTTCAACTTAACAACAACAAGAAACTCATTAAATGCCCCATCTGTTTCCAAACTTATAATTTTCTTTTTCTTAATCATGAGTTATTTTATTGTTTTTGTTTTTTATGTGTTTTTAGTGGGTAGATTCTAATTAACATGTGCCACACTAATTAAAATTCAGCTTAATTCATCGTTTAGATGATGTCCATAAAAATTCAGCTTAATTAGAGATATCTAAGAAGGTGTTTGGCAACACAATAAAAAATAACTTTTCTACTTATATAGTGAAAAGGTATAAAAGCATATATTGAACGCAAAAACAAAATGACTAATATAAGTATAAAAATTTATTTTATACAAAGTACTTTTTTTTTTGCTTTTGACTTGTGAGAATTGACTTTTGCCTTGAGTTACGCATTAAATTTGTCTTTTTCTCTCTTAAACCATTCTTGGTCTCCAACAAACTACTACTATCATATACTAACTTATTTACTATTAACTTATAAGCTAGTATTTTGTCATACAAACTTCTCTTAACTTTTGATTTCTCAAAAGTAGAAGTGATTCAGAAAAAGCATAAACACTTTGACTTATGGTTGCCAAACACCCTCCAATCCTTTAAAAATGAGTCAACTGTTCGTTCACAATCTGTGTTCGTGGTGCACTGATGTAGAGGTCTCCAATTGAGCTTATCTTTTTACATGTAATTTATTAAATAGCTAATATAATGTATATATAAAAACAGAGAATGGGAAAAAACCCCAAAATCGGACATATGTTTTGGTTCCACCCCACTCAATATTAACTTTGTAAATAAAACCTAAAATTTAGTAAAAAGACAAAGTTACCCTCCCTTATGATAAAAGAAATTAGAGAGAGAAAAGAAAATAAGCTTATGTGCATGTTCGAACTAGAGAGAAAGAAGAGAGAGAGGGGGGAAAGAAGAACAGAAAAACAGGAGAGGTTTTGAGGTAGAGTACGTGATTGAGATTAGATTTACAATCATGGTTGACGAATTTATAAAGAGAACGTTGTTGATCGGTGAGATTTAGGTTATTCGTTAAGATCTAGATTTTTTTTCTTCTTTTAAGAGATCGAGATCGAACGAGATGAAAAACAGGTTGGATATGAAGAAGAGGTTTGAGGTTGAGGAAGATGAAAAAGAGGTTAGATATGATGAAATTAGTTGTAGAATTAATAGAGTGATGCAGAAGATGAAGTTTTACACAGTTGCATAACACTTGCACCTCATTTGCACCTCACTTGCACAACACTTACATCAGTTGCACATCACTTCACATCACTTGCACCTCACTTGCATGTCACTTGCATCTCACTTGCATGTCAGTTGCACCTCACTTGCATCTCACTTGTATATCACTTGCATATCACTTGCATGTCACTTGCATCTCACATGCACCTCACTCGCATCTCAGTTGCACTTCACTTGTATAACACTTGCATGTCAGTTGCACCTCACTTGCATAACACTTGCACCTCACTTGCACAACACTTGCATCAGTTGCACATCACTTCACATCACTTGCGCCTCATTTGCACCTCACTTGCATCTCACTTGCACCTCACTTG
>MVGT01002292.1:425191-462339 GCA_002174775.1 Macleaya cordata | reverse complement strand
CCTCATTTGCACCTCACTTGCATCTCATTTGCACCTCACTTGCATGTCAGTTGCACCTCACTTGCATCCCAGGTTTATCAGAAGACCAATACGATAAATTGCATTTGTTTCTGCAGAAGTTGGAAAACTGGGTTGCTGCCTTTCAGAAACTTATAAATAGGTGTTGTAGATGGACCATTCACACGGTCCTAATAAAGAAAAAAACTTTAAGAGAGAGCATTTCATTGTTGTATTCAAGTAAATTGAGGAAGATGAAGAAGATGAAGAAGATGAAGAAGACGAGGATGAAGTGATCGTCGTCAGATCTAACTTGCCGAAAAAAATGGTGAAGAAGGCAGCCCGGCCATCACCTACAGTCTCTATCTCTCTTTCTCTCTCTCTCTAAAATTCTCTCCTTAGAAGAAGAAGAGGAAGAAGAAAAAAAAGAAGATGAAGAAGATGAAGAAGAGGATGAAGTGATCGCCGGCAGATCAAACTCACCGGAAAAATGGTGAAGAAGGCAGCCCCTAACCATCACCTACGATCTCTCTCTCTAAAATTTCTCTCTCTAAAATTCTCTCTCCATTACTTCCTTTCCAAACAAGAGAAGGGCAAATATGTCAATAAAAAATTAAAACTAAGTCAAAGAGTTGAAAATGTCATGTGTACAAAAGACAAAAAAAAATTGGATTGTATTTAAAAAGCCAAAGTTAGCTGGGTGGGAAGTTAAAGGATAGCCAGAATTGAGGTTCTAGGCTAATTTCATGTTATAAAAAACCAACTCATATAAAGACCCTCCGAGGCTAAACAAAGCACTAACTTTTTAACTTTTAGTACCCAAAACTATGGTATAGAAGTGACGCTCTCGCTCTTAAACTTCGCATTCCCACTCCAAAAACATACCGAAATTAATGATATTTTTTAATTGACCACTTAAGCTCTTCTTCTTGCTTTCGCTCCACGTTTTAGTTAAGTAGCTTTAACCATTAACCGACTTCGATGATTTTTTGGGTATTAGTCTCTCAATGCTAGCTGTACCTTAAACATCACTATGACTTTTCCTCTTTTATGTAACACAAGAAATTTTTTTAAAAAAAAATTCTCTCCTTCCTTTTGACCTCTTAATTAAGCAAGTTTTTAATTTTTCAGAAGCACGTCGTCCGTCAGATTCATCTGCAAAACTACAATATCAACTTTTCAAAACAGTCAATCTAATGAGGCAAATTTGAAGTCGAGCCAGGCGACATGAAATAAGATTCATCTGCGTCCGTATACTCGCGAGAAACATTAATCGCGACGACGGTGGACTGACTATGCATACAACAAAAGAATTGGATATTAAAGTTACATTTCTAGTCTATTTTTACAAAGGTAACTCTTCATCCATAAGCCAATGTTGAATCACATACAGCAGAAAGCTCAGGCAAAATGTGGCAGCACCCAGAACAACAACAATCCGAACCCACAAAAAGGAAACGAAGGCTTTCAGCACAAACACATGCCATGACTGAAACCACAAGATCGAGCAAACGGTTCCTAAGATGGCACCCACGACGACTTGACTGATAGTGTGAAGCTGTTGCGAGACGCGTAACCATGACTGCCACACAAATATATAATAACATAAATACTTATACAAGTCACATTTGGTTCCTTTCTCCTTCACTCCAAATTTTACTTCCTATTTTGATATGAACACTTAAGATAAACTGATAAAGCATACAACTTCATGGTTGCAGCAGAAAGCACCCATCCAGAAGATAAAAAGAAAAAGGGCTCAAGCTTTATTAATAACAAAAGTTATCTCTCGTATTTATCATACAAATGAAGGCACTTTCATAGATGCATACCCTGCAACAGAGGTTTCTTTGCGAATTTGGGAATAGGAAACACCTTTGAGCTGTTCATTAAATTGTCATCATGGACAAGTTCAATAGCATTGTTTCTAACTCTAACGGCAGAATTGATTAAAAATAGAAAAGCAATCACACCGGTCTGAACCGTATTTATATGGTCTTTGAAGCTAGGAATTGCAGCTTACTTATTAGTCAATGCAATGAATCAAATCTCTTTGAGATATGCAATTGCGACAATAATCGGTACTATAGTCACTTCCAACTGAACAACTGTGGACCTATATGTGACAATCGACATAAGTCTATAAGTTGAGAATTTCCTAGACATCTAGGGGATCTTAGATTCTTAGTCCTTTAAAGTTTGAGAGCACAATGAAGAGACGTAAGGGATGTGCTTACACTAAAGTTGTAGCACTACAGTCTACAGTGACTGGATTGTGATGCATCCTCTAATCCTTTACGCTATAAGTCATGCTGTGATCACAGGTCCTGCTCTAACTTGCTAGGTTTACTTTTCTATTTTTCCCTAAGTTGTAGCACTACAGTGACTGGATTGTGATGCATCCTATACCCATTTTGCTATATGTCATGTGTGAACTTTCACTACACGTGTCAGATCTAACTTGCTCTGGTTTGCCTGAAATATCTTGAAGAACAGAAACTGATGAATTAGTTCAAACGAAGAACGTAGAAGTATATTTCAATTATACAAACACCAAGATATGTGAGGTTAGCTATAAGCCAAGTAAATTAAGCTAAGATTTGATCATTTGATGTAAGAGTTGAAAGTAATGATACTTACAAGATATGAGCTAAGAGCCAAGGCTAGCACCCCAATTGTAACTGTAACTTCGTTGAACCCCACTGATTTCACCACTGCCATAGAAAGGTACATAATAACATATCTTACGAAGAAAAATACCAGGCCAAAAAATGGCATGAAATAAAAAGAATAACAATGGACCTAAGTACATAAATAAAATGTAGTTTATAAAGCTCCATCAAACTTAGGAAGAGAATCTCATACAAAAATAAATGACAGTCCAACATACATTATAGATTTCTTCAGAAAAAGTGAACAAGTGAATGGAGCAACAAATCTAGACCTGTCAATGGCGTAGGGCTAGGATTGGTGAGCCCACAGTCTAAAATGGCTCGGTTCTAGCCCTAAACTGTTTATTAAATAGGCCAATAGTCCCAACCCTATCCCTAGTAGGGTCACTTCTAGCCCTGGCCCAAGTAACATAATGGTTCAGCTTTAGCTTCAAATGGTTCAGAACATGAATAAAAAAACTTACATGACAGAATAGCAAAGATGACAGCAAAGAAGATGGACTGTGCATGTGAAGACGGCATCCCAGGGTCAGATCTCAAGGTAGAGATGGGTCGCTCTTGGTTGAGGATCCGCTTCAATGTAATTGAAAGCCATGCATTTAGCACCGCTCCTGTTGCAGCCCACATGGTCCCAGCATCATGCCTCCAAATTACTACTATGCCAAAAAGTGCAGCTACTAGCCACTTGCTCTGGGACTCATTAAAGAAAAATTTTGAGAACAACCTTGGTGGGAAAATTAAAGATATAAAATCTGAATGTGAAATGATCATAGAAGATTAGTTTTGATAGCTATAACAAGTTGTGAAACAAAGGGCCCGTTTGAATCATGATCCAAAAATTTGTTTTCAAAAACTAATTTACACCTATAATAATATACATCTTGTACTACATCCAAAACTGTTTTAGAATTTACAATAAAATCATGTAGGATTTTGTAAAACAAAAAAATGTTGTTTTATGTGTTTTCAACGAAATCATATAGGATTTTATAGTAAAGTCAAAATGCAATTTTAGATCTGATACAAGATATAGTTTAGTTTAGGTGTAAATTAGTTTTTGAAAACAAGTTTTTGGATCACGAACCAAATGGGCCCAAAATGTTTATCCCATATTCTCAACATTTAGCTGGTTCATTGCATATACACATGATGGAGTCAGTTTGCAATATGGTTCGGTTGGTTGATTGACACACCACATTTTCATGACTTCACAGTTTACACAGAAAAATGAAATAAATAACAAGGTCTTGTTTTTGCATGAAGTAGAGAAAAAAGATGAACCTAACATAAGTAGGAAATACTTTAGAAGGAAATCAACGAAAATTAGAGATCAACGCTGTGTTTTACTTTTACAAGAGAAAAGGAGTAGAGCAATAGACTTGGTTAATAAGAATGATAGGAATATATGAGAATTTTTAAACATTACAACCAAAACTCATCCTATGACACGAAAAAGGAGGAGAGTATACATAAAATCAAACTTAATAGAAGATGTGGCCTGATAGAGAGGCAGTACTACTAAAATAATGAAATTTCATCATCAATACAGCAATCAGTCGATTACTTGGCAATGGTAATTCAAGTTCCAAGTATGCATTAGAGCTGTATGAAATGATTCGTTACATTAAGCTCAAAGAATGAATTTCGCCGTATAAAATACTCCGATACTTCCATTTATTCAGTCTTGTACTGAAACGACCCATAACCACTCTTAGCGACTGAGAGGTAAATTTTCTGCAGTGGCAATAGAAATAAGCACTTACGAAATAGGCTAAAAGATAAAGACTAACCTATAGTGATCTTCTGTTTTACATGTTTCATAGACTTTGGAGCTGATGACCCAAAATAAAAATCTCAGATAGCTATGATATGAAATGTCCAACATCTAACAGCACTGCAGAATTATTAGACCTAAGAAAATTTAAGCAGGTGTTATTCTAGACATGAAAACAATATGAAAAATTGCACCTTGTGAATGCCCAAATTTGCTTATTAAAATTTTAGACCTAGAACAGATGAGACACATAGTTGAATAACTAATACCAAGCTTATTGATATAAAAAAGGGCTAAAGGATACCCACTCTAACTACAGAAGTCAAGCCCTAAGTTTCACAAACCAAACCCAGACCAGAATACTGAATTTAGGGAAAGAAAAAAAAACAGAACCCAAAAGCAAATCAGTACTAAGTACTAACCAAACGATTGAGAGTCCATTCAAGTCCACCACCAGACATAACAATCTCTCGACCAAACTCCAACGACCCATTACTCAAAATAGCTTCATTTTCGGTAATCTCTAGAAGTTCATCACCATCACTGCTCCTAGAAGCAGAAGTTCTAATCATCTCAGTCATAGTTTTTGTACCCAAAACTCTGTTTTTCTCATCAAGGGTCGTTCTTAAGACAGAGCCACACCCAGTATTAAAAACAAATGGTTCTTCTGAGGTACGAAAGTAGTGAAACGAAATGGGTTTCAGAAATTTAGAGCGAGGAGTAACAGATGGAGAGAATCTAAAGTAGGGTCTGTAAGATATAGACGTTGCAAACATTTTTCTTCAAACAACAGTAAGGGAAGTAGAAGTAGTAGTCGTAGGTGGAGAAGGAGAACATTTTGTTTGATGAGGCTAGTTGATTTGGTGGCTCAGAAAAAATCCAAAGAAGGAATTTTGGATTGGTTTGTCGTTTGAAAATTACGTATCTTAACGATGAGTCAACGATGTGCCACGGGATCATCACTTATCGTGAAAACAGGGGAGATGATCTAATCCGTCCAATAATTCTGTGGAGGTCTTATTTGTTATTTTTTCTTTCGTCTTCGTTTGAAATCAAATGTTGGGGCGCAAAACTTGGGCAGGCCCAACCCATCAGAATAGGGTAGACCAGACCTACTTCTGGACCTGTTCAGGAGAAGTGTTGGAGTCTTTCCCAACTTCAGATGAGGCCCAGGTTGGAATCCTTGTTCGAGTGATCTACATAGTGAGGAAATCATCTTCACGAAAATTCAGATCTTGGCAAACAACCATTTGCCCGGTTGGTTTGCATCCCTCTCACAACTTGAGAGGTCTTGGGTTCAAGACTTATTGGCTGTGGAACTATCATAAGTTTGGCCCATGTAATGTGTTATATATATAGGCAAATAATTCTAAATAAATTGCAACCATTGTTGGTGGTAGCTTTTCTTGCACCTGTTAGTGGTGGCATTCTCTGCGCCCGTAGTGATAGCCTTTCTTGCATCTATTGGTGGTGGCTTTTTCTGCACCCGTCTTGGTGATGGCAGTTTCTTCGCTTCTTACACGCTGATTACAATGTATCTATGCCATGTTGTAACTTGGCCATTAGTCCCCTCCTACCAAAAAAAAAAAGATCTTGGATCATTTCCATGTATGCTCCAAGTTGGTGTAAAAATAAGTTGGTAAAACATGTAAAAAATTGGGTGAAAATTTCCAAACCCCTTTTCATACTAATGAAACTAATTTTCCGACCCCGTGTCCTAAACTCTAGGCTTCTCGACTAGAAACAAGCCCATTTCCCTCATTTTCCAAATCAATAAAGAGGAGGGAAATTGCACTTGGGCCCAAGTTGAGATGTTCTACAATTTTATTTATAGTGAGGGTATTCTCATCAAAATCTAGGTCATTAAATTGAAAATCAATCCATTCAAAAACTTTTAACCTCATTCATAATTTTTTTTTGGAAAGAATGGTCAAAGAGATGCTCGAAATGGTCTGATTTGAGGGCGCTGATTTTGGATCACAATATCCCGAGGATACTTGACCCAGGTCTCAAAAAGGCCACACAAAACCCCTGCATATCTAGGGCTCACATGGAATGATGCAATGGTAAATTTTTTAATTATCATAAAGATGGACTGTGGACTCTACTACTCTGATTTAATTCTTTCATTTACATAGACACTTGTTTGGTGTTTACATTGTAAAGAGACCTACAAATATGTTTCATAGATAAACATAAGAATATTCTTAGTATTTTCCTAGATTAACATAAGAAAAGACATTGATCCTTGGATTTTTCACTTGATATTCAGATTTTTTATTATTATTATTATTATTTTTTATCTTGATCGATCTATATTATTGTTGGATTTCGCTCTTGTTCATCTAACCATTGGATCTTGCTCTCTTTCCTCTAATATAATTCGACTTACCCTTATTTGAAAAACCTACGTAGATATCTTAACTAAATATATGCGGCTACATGAGCTACCCAAATTTGGTTCAAAGTGCTCTGTCACAAATTTCTAAAATTTTGATTGTGTCTTGTTTTATTAAATTCATTTCAATTTTACATTCCCCTTGCACAGGTTGGAAAGGTCACTCAAATATAATTCAAGGGTTATTTTTTTATCACGAAAATCTCCATATCGTTCAGCACATAGGTCATCTTCAAGTGGATCCACTTAATACCTACTTTAATACCTACTTTATTCAGACATTCTATTCATTCGCGAGTAGATGCTATATGGTAATGTAGAGACGTGAGAGAATTCCCCATACATCCATTTGCTTTTAGACTCATTCTCTATATTGTATAATACTGAAAACTAAAATGGGTATAATCAAAATCCCTTATTAATGCATCGTTTATTCTTCTTTTAAACCCTTTACAGGCAAGAAAAGAAAAATCCCCATTAAGATTTCAAATTAAAACAAAAAAGCTTCTCCATTGAGTCAGCACCACACCCACACTACGCAATGAAATGATTATGTTTCCTTGATGGGTTTTTTCTGTTATAATTCTCACTAGCTCTTCTCTGTGTGTGTGGATCGACTTTGCATAAATCAGTTTTAATTCCTTCTAGATAGAGAAGAAAAAGGCATTTTCCATCATCCCCACTTAATAATAATAATAATAATTAATATTAATCTCTCTCACTCTTTCTCTCTCTACTACTCTCTACATTTTCTCTCTCTTGCCTTGCCTTCCAGCTTTTATGGATAATCTAAATTATATAGAACTCAATCAAAACACTTACAAAATTAAATTGCATAAAATATAAATATACATGAACCGGAATAAAGCCAAAATTCCATACATTATTTGAGCAAATGGGGCCCAAAGCTAAGAACAATCAAATCAGATA
Source organism: Macleaya cordata (assembly GCA_002174775.1). Taxonomy (NCBI): domain Eukaryota; kingdom Viridiplantae; phylum Streptophyta; class Magnoliopsida; order Ranunculales; family Papaveraceae; genus Macleaya; species Macleaya cordata. The sequence continues at coordinate 454,568 of MVGT01002292.1, read as the reverse complement.
ATACAGGAGGGACCCCCCCACGCCTCCTCCTAAATGACCAGTACCCCGAATATTAAAGCAAATTGCCCCAGCTGCCAAGTGGGTCATATTTTGATTCTGATTTTTTTTTTGGTGGGCAAAAATTAAAATATTTTGATTCTGATAAGTAGTAAGGTTATCCGGCACGGTAGTTTTCAATAATTTGCTAGCTATAGACTAGTACTGGAACTCTCGAAATTAATTTGTAGGACTAGATTTTGATGTTACCAATCAACATCAGATCTGATATTTGTCGCCTTCAAATTTTGATAGTTAGCACCATCAGATCATCAAAAAGCCTGAATAGACGGCCATCACGAACTAAAAAGTTAATTAGGATTTGGGACCACACTCTTGTAGCTAGGATTTTTCTTTTTTCTTTTTTTTTTCTTTTTAGAAATAACATTCTTGTAGCTAGGATCAATTTATTGTACTAGAAAAAATTTATTGTACTAGAAAAACCTGGTGTCAACCAATAGGGGGTGGCCTAGTGGTACAGACACACACCTCAAAGAGGTTGTGGATTCGAAACCCCTCAGTGGTCAATCAACTAAGATTATTCTTGACTTACACAGTTGCATGTTAGAAAACTTCTGTGTGGGTCAGGGCATGCGAACAGGGGAATTAGTCCCACGGTGGGGATACCTCCCGACCAGGGTGTCCTATTCAGTTTGGGTGAAAGTATCAAAATGTTCTGAACCGGAGAGTAATGCTACGTTAATCGACTGGACCGTGCTAATGGGCAAAAATCAGGAGAGGTGTAAAAATTTTTGCTAATCCTTTGGTTTGTTTGGCAACCATAAAAGAATCCATTGATTCATGAATCCTTGGAAGCTTGGATCATTTAGTTTGTTTGGCTGCCACTTAAAATCCTAAGAAAATTTCTATTTTGTTATTTTAATTTTGTGGGGTGTAATCTGTATTGAGTTGGGTGAATACATAGTAAATCTTTAGTTTAGAATTCTAGCAAATTCTAAAAGGAGATGTGGGACTCCAAAATAGGGATTTACTGGAAAACATGCTTCCTGGGAAACAAGTTTTCAAAAATTCTTGGCAGCCAAACAAACTAGGGAAACATGAATCCCTTATCCCACTGAATCCCTACCTTAGAATCCTCTTCCAAATAAATGATTAGTGTTATTCTAACTAACTCGGTTAACAAAACATTTACCCGAACTGAATACCAACCATGGATGAATGAATTGCAAACATCCACGTGATCTTCTTGATCATGTGCATCAGCAGCTGATAGTGCAGGTTAAAAATTTTCTGGTGAATCTTTCGATTCCCGTAGCACTACTCGAAACTGGAACTGTCGAAAGGCTAGGGAACACTAGGGCATAAAACTTATTTGGATCTTTACTAGAGCATTTTTTGCAGTGTAAAATTTTCTTGACATAAAACTCACATCAAATCAAAGACAAAAGTTTCTTATATTCTCTGTTATACAATTCATAGCTTGACAAATTAAGTATGAATCAGCAGGTAGGTTAAAACTAGCTTAAACTGAGGTATTCATGTCATCTTGTAAGACTACAACCTAGCAGCTAAATCATAGTTTAACTGTTAATTAACTCTTTCAAACAAAAATAACCAAAAATTAATGCTTAATTATTACAACAAGTGAAGGAACAGTAATGATAATTACTTAAGGATATATCTCCATAATCTTATCAACAATTGATCCAGTAGATAAAAATTGGGCAAAAAAAAAAAAAAAAAACACCGATGATAAGTCAAGATAAAGACGACTCGACGACAGTAACTTGATAACATTAATCAAATAAATTAGAATTAAGGTGATATTTAATTAGACCCACGGCTTAAAAGTTATGTTTTCCGCCCCTTAATTAATATATTTTGCATTTGATTACTACTGTTTTACTTTATAAATTAAAATTACTTTCACTAGTCCGGTGCTGATAAAAAAAAAGCAATTAATTAAGCTGGCTCATCTAAATGGTCCCTGCTTGTTCCAATTTCTTTCTAATTTAAATTTTTCTTTTGATAAAAGTTGTCACCATGATAAAGGACTTGGAGCTGGAGGGGTCTAACCTCGAGTTCCGATCCCGCACTTCTTGTCTGCATTAACTTGTGATTAAGTCTAATCAACATATTCTAATCCCCACTTTTTTTTTCTTTTTCAAATTTTTTTTTCTGGTTGTATATATATGTAACTTGTTATATTTATGGTGTCTTCTACAACAATTCAAACGTATTAGGTACCATAACTAACTTGACCTACATTGACTTGATGGTATTGATCAATTTTGTCAAAAGTTGTTTATGAAAAGAAGCCGTTAGGTTTACAAGAATATATATACCCATCTCAGTATATGTAATGTACATTTGTACGGTTAGAGATCAGTTTAAACCACTTTTTAATAACACCATGCTATTATGTTCAATAGGGTTAATTTTTTTTGTAAAGATGATTTCATATTAACTATATACATAGTTTATTCTCACAACATATCAAATTGCTCTAAATTTTTTATGATCCCCATCAAAATTTGATAGATCGAATTAACACATTAACCATTATTGTACTGTTAAATTTCCATTCACTTTTTGTATAACTAAAAGTTTTAGAGGGATTATATGTTTTTGTTAGGTGATTTATATGGTGCATTGTTTTCACAAAAAATCAGCTTAATTAACTTCAAATTATCTCGAAAATCAACCTTGGCAACAGTTGTGTATGTTTATAAACCTGAGCCCGTGCTCGTTAGCACAATTGATTATTGTTAATAGTTTAGACTCGTATTCAATTCTTATTTCAATCCAATTACTGATCTCACTAACCTCTTAAAAAAATAGTTTAAAACCCAAAATAAATGTCAGATAGATTTGATGTATGCAACATGATAATCATTAATCAGGTCCCAAAATGGGCCGTGCTCCCTGAATACTAACCGGCCGGGTCGGATATCAGGACTTGGGTATTTACTGATCATTGCATATATAATTTGTTCCAGTACTGATCAACAAATCATCAAATCTGAGCACTTGATGATTGAAAGAAAAAAATATGAAAAAGGTTGTGAACCCTACTGGGTTGAAAGGCTATATTATACATAGCTAGGTATGAAACTTTGATTGACCCAAATAAAACCTAGAGAGGCAATTTAGGTTACCTTTTGAATCAATTATCTACTCGCGGGCTTAGTCTTTTAATTTTCTTTTTCTTTAGGTAATCATGACGGCGTGCTACTTTGCAAAACATGATTTTCACCATCAAACATTACTTTACCTAACCCTAATCACTTCTTAATGATTCAAGAATTAATTAAGAAAGATATATTAACCGACCAAAAAAAAAAAAAATTGAGGAAGATTACAAGACCGGCCCCCATAATTTAATTTACAAATAAAAGCACGCTTTTCCAAGTGCAGATTTTGTGCAATTAAGCCCCCGCTGTTCACTCCGAGCGGTTGATGAATTAACAAGGGTTTTGTTAACTTGTGCCAAACAAGTGCTGCAAACGGCTTGTACGTGTTGTCATACAAGTACGCACTTCTATTTTAGACGCGGGAAAACCCAACCTAGCCCTAACCCGACCCTAATAGTCCAAACCTAACTTAGATTGTCAGTTAAGCTAGTAGGGTTTTAGGGTTGGTGTTTGACTGTGTTTCCCTACCAGCTGAATTTCTTCATTTTCTTTCTTTGTTAATGTCTTTTGGTTTTGATACGGTAGCCTTTTAGTACAATGAAGCCTTTCGGGTTTGATACAATAGCATTTTGCAGTTCAATTTCCTCATTATTTTTCACTTCATACAAAAGCATTATGTAAAAACAATCTTTTGGCACGATGGACGCTGGACTTATTTCCTATATTTGGTTAATTTTTTGTTTTACACGATGAGAAATTATTTTTACAAAAATCATCCATTTTTCGTTAAAAATCTTTGGTGGGCCAAACATTTGTACAATGCGTAGTCCATGACGCTTATATGATTTATCAACAGTAATACCAAATAGACAAATTCACGTAGCGCCTCCTAATTTACCTTGTAATATAATGTACAAGATAAGTTGCACCATATAAATTTGTCAACCGGGCTCCATATAAGTTCGTCAACCTCTGAGAACATTTAATGCATGCACTTTCAAAAATACGCTTAGATATACGACTAAGATTTAGTTTCTGGATCGAGGACCAAAGTGCAATTCTAATTCTAACAAAAATAGAAAATTAAAAACAAGGGAACTTAAAGTTTGATTTTGCCGTGCGGACTGCGGACTCCGGTGGCGTGTCTGACCGACGTGTCAGATTTCAGATTATGACTCATGAGAAGTTGTTGTACCTTAAATAAATTCAAAATTCAATAGGACAGACCGATAATAAAGAGTTAAGTTTAGAGGTAAGTAAAGTAGGTATAAAGAAAGAAAGAAAGAAATGACAAGAAGTTCAAAATTATTGATTATAATATTAAAAAAAAAACCCGATTACATGTATACCACTTGACCACCATACCATCATCTCTCTTCGGCTCGGCCGGAAAGAACTCGTTGAGTCCCAAGGTACGATTCTTCTGCTTCTGCTGTCCTCTCTCACTCACTCTCTCTCTCTCTCTCTCTCTCACTTCGTACGTACGTGCAGATCAAAACAGTGATGGCAGTAGAGTTGTCACGTGGAACTGAAGGCATTTACTGTACTTGGTATTTGTACGTACGTACGTACGTACGTATAGTTGTATAATATAATATATTCCATATATAGAATATGTAGGGCACACGATAAGGATATTTTTGAAGGGAATTTTTTGTAAGTTACAGGTCTTCAAATCAGCTGAATTTTTGTAAGCATAATATTATCATTATTTATAAGATGTCCACAAAAAATCAGCTCAATCAGAGATATCTAACCCTCTAAACAAATTACTTTAAATGTCAGCCGTTCATTCATACTATTAAAGTCTAAATTAAGTATTTGTGGTGCTAGAGGGTGCTAGAGGACTCCGTTTGAGCTTATTTTTTTAGATATGATCTAAATAGTATAAATAATATACATATCAAAAAATCAGCCCATTTGGACAAACTTAAGAAATTTAACAAAACCTAAAACCAAAAAGCGGCACATGTTAACAAAATCCATAGATTATTAACACCCTGTTGCAACGTGTTTGAATGTGTCTTCTTCATCACGGTGATGCATGGTTTCATGATCTTAAGCTTAATTAATTAACCAAAAAAACAAAACAAATTAATAAGCAGAGACATGGTTTATGTAATATAATAATTAATATTTTTATTAGAATGAATATTTACCGTCCTAACAGACAGAGTTAATTAATTTGTTATTAAAAATGTTTAAAGGCCAATATATGATGCTTCTATAAATAAAATAATTAATAATAATCTCGATATATAACGGGGCTCATCCTTAAGTCGTTTGGACGACTTGAGCCCCCTAAGCCTTTTAAAAGGAGGAGGGAGGTGACCGTTCGGCGGTCCGCTCAACGGCTGTCTGTCTATCTCCCACCCCCCCTTTTTTTTTTTTCAAATCATTTTAAAATATTGGATATACCTTGTAACATTATTTATTTATTTAACCATGATTTGCAGTTTATTGCCAATGAGATCGTATGGAATTGATCCTGATTTTTTTTTTTAACGATAAACTCATCAGTGTCTAGATCAGATCAACATATACATAGTTACCAATAAACCCACCTAATACACATTTTATTCTTACACTTTATTTACACATATTTGTAGTCCAATATAGAGATGATCTAAGAGTTACTTTTTTATAGTAATCGATGATATATCTTAGGTAGCAGCGATAACTGTTTAGCTGTCACACCGTCCGTCAACCTTCATTTAAAAAAAAATATTTAAAATACTAGATGTGTCGTGTTAGATTATAATTTATTTACACTTGTCAAAGGGGTCGCATTAAATGGTCCTTTTTTTTTTTTTACAATGATTTTCCCAACATCTAAATTACATCAGCCTAACATAGTCAGCAAGTGGTCCCTAATACACATTTTATTCTTACACTTTACTTACACATGTTAACCAAATAACACGCTGTATAATTTGTCAATTTACATATGTGTAGCACTTATAAATAGGTAAAGTGAGTTTGTCGGTGAACAAAAAATTCACACACGCAAAACGCATGTCAAAAATGCGTTTGCGTAGTGCATTTTGACAGCTAATCTACACGCGAACTCTAGTGCGAATGGATTGGATTATAATAATAAGTGAATCCTTAGTAAATAAATTCACCGCGTATACTTTAATAGTGTGTTGCGCATGGATTGGATTATAATCTTATTTATGCAGTAGTAGTACTCGATCGATACTCAAAATAAATAATTGGATTAAGATTCCAAAACACCCACAATAAAATTCACAAAAAGCATTGATCCCTAGCTCTCGTTATCAAATCAATCAACTAAACTTTTTGGTGATAAAAAACCCAATGAATCGCATTAGTTAGTTACATCATCAGCATGCACATTTTTCAAGGAATTAATTCTCGAACTTAATAATTTGTAGTGTAAATTAATATTTTTTGATCAATAAAAAGAAGGAGAAGAGGATGCATACAATTCTGAAGTAGATTTACGGAATCAGTAGTGTAAATTACGCACTAACTGAGAGCTTGGAGCCTGGATAACTCAAAAACTACTTTGTATGTACCAGTTTGTTAAATTGTTGATGATGTCTGTAGTTGTTGAAAACTTAAATCCGAATCAAGATTCTATTTCCACTAGCATCAAATTATTGATCTTGTAAAAATTAGGTTCACTTCTTAAAAAAAAAAAGATAATAATCTTTGGAATAAAAATACTCCATTTCATTTTAGAGTATTAGAAAAAAAAAAAATTGAGGGAAGAGTCTTGTAACCTTGGGATCGACTCAGCTTGATCCATTAAAGATAAACTTTATCTGATTGGGTATAGTCAATAAAATTTGCACTGATGAAGTTTTTGCTGTTGCGCGAGCATATTCCACATTGGTGATCGCACATCCATAACTTCACACGTATATGCTCTTTTTGATCGGACCCACAACAAACGATCAAATAATTCAACATACATGATGCATACGTGGAGCAGAATTTCTGATAAACACGTACTACTACTTTTAAAAACAAATTTTTTTAAATTTAACTATTATGGGAAACAGAATTTCCGAGTCTCTATAAAAGGCGAATTTGTTCTACCCAAAGGTCCAGTTCTTGAATACCAACTCTCATCATCAGTAAACTTCTCATTCTCATTTTCTTCTTCTTCAAAACCCCTTCCTGTTTCAGATTTCAATCTTCATTTCCTTTCTTATTATCTCAAATCGAAGCACCAAAAATCTCTTCAAATCCTGCTTCAACATCTGTTCTTCTCTGCTTTTGAACAAAGAAAGAACAATTTGAACCTGAGCATTTAAATCTAGCAATCTAAAAGGAAAACCTCAGTACTAATCCAAATTTCTGTTTCCTCTGCAGATAATCTCTAAGTAAAAATAGATAAAATTTCTGTTTAATTCGTTGAATCGAAGCTAAACTGAAAAAATCACTAGTATTCGAAACAAGTTATTTGGAGATCGAATTTTCATCCAGAAGTTGTAGAAAGGTTTGAAGATCGAATTTCCTCACCTGTAAATGGATTCGTTTGATATAGATAATGTGAAATTGGAGAAAGCCAACGCGATGAAAAGGTATAATCGACTTCAGAAGATCGGGAACTTCTTCCGAATCTTTGAGGTTTGTGTGGCTCTGATCTTGTTCTCATGGTTTTCAACTCGCCTCCCGACAGCCGTTCAGATCTCCGAAAAGTACTTTCGTGACCTTTGTGTTATCGTAGTCAGTCCTCGCTTCGTTTTCTTCCTTGGTAATGCGATCATCTTAACTCTCTTCGTGAAATCCGGCAAGTTTTCCGGCGATGAATCCGCCCCAAATAATGACGGAAATCACCTCTATGACGAGTTCGTCAAGAAGAGTGAGACTAAACAGAGGAACTGCACGGACATTAGTCCTCCTCCACCTTACGTGGCGGCTCAAGAAGAGATTGTGTACCAGGACAAGCAAACTGTATACGAGGAGAATACGGTCCCTGCTCATACGTATAAACCTACGGTCACTGATCATTCAAGTACAAATACGTCTAGGACTACTACTGAAGAACCGAAGATCTACAGGAGGAGTCAGTCGGATATTTCGAAACCTCAGGTAAACGGAAAACCTAGACGAGAGCTCCGACGATCGGAGACAGAGAAATGCCGGAAATTTGACACACCCGCCGGAGAGGAAACGGCGGAGATGTCATATTCGGAAAAGGTTATGAGTAACGAAGAGTTCCGGCGCACGATAGAGGAATTCATTGCGAAGCAAGTGAAATTTCACAGAGAGGAATCGATGGCTATCGTTCTTCAGTAATTAACTATCCAGAGTTAATTAGCGGTTGAAGTAAAAAAAAAAAAACCCTAAAAAAGATAGGATTAAAGTAAAATTACTGTGCTGGAGACAAGAAAAATTTCCTCGTTTTTCTTTTCCTTCACTTTGTTTTTTTCTTTAGTCTCTTTTTCGAGTTTTCAGCTCTGTTAATGATCTGGATTGTACAGTGTTAAATATCAAGAGAGGAAATAGTGGCCATGGAATTTTGTCTCACTTTCTCATTTCATCATCTTTTGGGTTTTTTTGATTTTTTTGTTTTTTCTTTCCACAAAATATTTCACAATCTTCAAAAATTATTGATCCCCATCCCTAACCTTTGATGTTGGATGTACACAGTAGTTGGATATATGAGTTGTTATTTGTTACATTTGAGTAAGGATGCAAGTGCTAGGTAGCGTAGTTACTAAACTCTGTTGCTATAGCACAATATAAACGTAGTTCGAATAAATCTAAAAAATGTTAGACAACTTTGTATAATTTTGGAGTGTAATCTATTAATAATATTTATTAACAACCCATAAATCACACATTTTTTTTATGAGATTAGAGCTCTGCGAATAGATCATCCTCACACTTGATGTTAGTTGACTCGGCTCAACAAAAAGCTCATCCAAATCTTAATTAAAATAAGTGTGTAAAGTAGATGATTGTTACAAATATTATCCCAATCTTGATTAAATCAATTTTAGGTTTGTAGATAAATTTCATTCGATCGAGATTCGAAGAATTGTACCTCTTGTTTGTTCATATTTATTTTATCTAATAAGTTTAATTAATGGAGGGAATGTATTCTGAAGTCCTTTATGTGGTGTATATGCTTTTTTTTTTAGTGGTTCTCAACTTCTCCTAACATGAACTGTGTATGGGAAAAGCATTTTATGACATCATTAATAAAGGATATCTTTCGCTCTAGCCTGTACAAACTATTAATACTGTCCATTTGTATTCCTTTCCCCTAAGAAAAATGCTAAACTTACTCCATTTTTTTTACTACAAAGTCATCTCAAATAATCTCACACCCCTCGTGATTTGCATCATTTTCGAATTGACGCAAATACCCTCTTAAATAGCCTTTGTAGTAAGGTTGATAGTACACTTTGCAGTAAGTTTAAATTTTCATAAAAGAGAGGGTTTTCGGTACCATCACTATATTGCCATGACTGTTACTATGGCTTGTGGGGCCTACATACAAATAAATCAAGGATTACTTTTTGTTGAGGATGTTTCCCTCACTATATCTATCATTATCACAAAAAATCAGCTGATTCTAAAACTTGTAACCGCATCATCTATTGATGCAATTTAATGGTAAAAATGAATAAGTCATTCACCGTTAATTTTAAATAAACGATGACTAGATAGCCAATTTTAAAATGAACTGATTTTTTATGAGGATGTTCTCGTCACCATGTAGATCATTTTCACAAAAAATCAGTCATTGGTTCATCTGTATATGGGCTTCACAAACTATGGTAACCAAAAAATGTCACAATGATAGCAATATAGTGATGGCACCGGGCTCTCTCGACAAAATAATTAGAAATAGTTAAATGGATTTACAATGAAAAAGGTGGATTTAGATTTGTATATAGATGATAATTCATAGTGGTCCTACTCAATGTCAAGTAAATCCTAACACTCTAAATTGATAATCCATAACCTTAAATAGTGATAACATGTCTTACTCCTAAACCTTAAACCCTATACCGAAACCATAAACTATAATTCACGTTCTTGCGGTTTAGAGGACGACTCCACAATCCAAGTAGACCTCACAAGTTCACTTTGGAGCCGTGACCCTAGACTGAAACCATAAATCATAGTTCCTGCAGTTTAGAGGACGGCTCCACAATCTAAGTAGCTAGATCTCACAGATGGATTTTGCTACAAGAACCTTGAATTTGCATACAAAATCATATCCTGGGTCTAATGCTGGTCTAAAGTCTCAGGGGTATTAGCTGGGGTGCAAATACGGAGTTCCTGTAACATCGCCTGATTTTGTATGCAAATTCAAGGACATGTGAATACGGAGTTCCTGTAAAATCAAATAAAGCACATGTGACTTCACGTGACGCAATGAAAAGACCTAAATGCCCACAACCTCTAAAAAGACAGAGAGATAGAACAACCCCTCAAACTAGTATGCTTTCTCAGAACTAAGTTATGTGAAATACAGACTAATACAAAATTTTCATTTATTTCGGAAAATTGGTTTTACAACAATAAGATAAATTTCGCATTTTTCTATTGTGGGCTGCATAAATTATATCCTTTTATTAATAAATTTTCCTCTCAAAAAAAAGGAAAAATAAATAAATAAATAAAAAAGAAAAACTGCATAGATAATTTTCTCAAAGAAACTTAGAAATTGGCGTGCAAAAGTATCTGAAAATGCAGACTGATAGTACGGGTTGGGATTTGGTTTACAAAAAGTGTTTATGAAATTGAATTTCCAAATATTGGTTTGATTAAGTTGTTCAATTGATTAAAAAGGTCAATGGTGTAATTAATCTACACACCGATTCAATTATGCTTTTTTCTTACACGTATATTGTACGTATTTTTGGAGTTGAGCTTATTCTTTAATTATATTTGTTGTTTATTATATGTTATGTTGCTCATTTATTGTTATAGTAGAATTATTTAATGCTAAAATTTTATTTAATACCAACTACACCTCTATTTGCAAAATAATTTACACACACACACACACACATATATATATATATATATATATATATATAGGCTAAAAGTTCTAACCCCATCAAAAGTTTATCGAAAATTAAAAGAAATCAACGGTCTAAAAAAATGTCTAAAATTTGCTAATTTTTCATAGGCTCGTTTGAAGGTGTTAGAACTTTTAGAAAGAGCTGATTTTCGAATATGATGACCTACATGATTAACAGAATATCTTCACAAAAAAATTAGCCATCGAACTATCTTCGTGTGGGCCCCATAAAAAGTATGTTGCAATAGTATCGCAATAAGTCATTTTGCAATATCCCTTCTCTATATATATACAATTTACTAATATAAAACACAAATAAAAATATTTTAGGAGATTTTGACAAAATAGATTTTATTTGAAGTATTTGCATTATATAGTACTATAGAAGTATAAATATAGATAAAGATATATAATCGTATATATATTTGCATTATATAATATTATAGAAGTATAAATATAGATAAAGATATATAATCGTATATATATGTAATACGATTTAGCCTCGCAAGACTTGACTTGACCTTAGTAACCAAAAATGCCCATTACCTATGACGCTCCCGCTCCCAATCCACGGATTGGGAGCAGATCCGGCCTGGATCCGCGCTCCCAGATTTTAGAATCCGCGCTCCCAATATTTGGGAACCGCGCTCTGAGATAAATCCTTCAATTCAACAAATGTTTGTAGCACAAGCATATTTATAAGAGCTCTCAAAGGTCTCCCCTCTTTACTCTATCTAATGTGGGACTAAAGTTGATTCAATAGATATATACAACATCAGTAAATAATTTATAAGACCTCTTGGAGGTCTCTCCTCTTTACTCTATTCTATGTGGGACTAAATTCTTTAGAAAGTAAAACTTGAAGTTCTCTTGAGTGAATCTCAATGTAACCACTTGGTCCCATTTAATTAATAAATATAATTTTTAAAAATAAAATAAAATAATAAATAAAATACCAGCATCCTTTTATAAAGGTACTAATTTAAGATGCCCTTTAACTATTAAGTAGATTAATTAGTATAAATTATAGAACTCAATAACTTCACAACATTTTAGATATTCTACCTATCTTTTCTGGCACTCCGATTACACCCACATGTTGGGCCAAATAGAGTTGATCCAAGGGTTATTTTTTATTGTGAAGATTATGGCTACCCCTCATCATGCATATATCTAAAAAATAATCACATAATTTAACTTTTAACCCCATTAAAAGATTATTGAAACTCAGGAGATGATGAATTTGTTAAGCACTTTAATTATTTTTGTGGGGCATTTTCGAATTATCTATATATACACAGGCGATTCGAGGGCGCTCTGAACCTTAGGAAAATTTTAATTAGGCGCTCCGACGCTCCCGCTCCCGCTCCCGCTCCCGCTCCCGCTCTGCGCTCTGGTTACTTAGGACTTGACACATGTAAGTAAGGCGAAGTAAAAGTTTGAATCAAAATACATTATTCAAAAGACGAGCCTCCGCACACGCTTGAAACGCGTGTGAGTTTGTTGTCCAGACGTGCTACACGCGTTTTCTCATATGACAAACTCATTTTGTCCCCTCACACACGCTACACACGTATCCGTTATTTTAAAATAAAATTTTAGAAAATAAAAATAAATGGGAGGGAACATACAGACTTATTAACCGCTTCAATGCTGTAGCCGCCGTCCCACAAAGCCAGTCAACCCCTGCCCCTTTTTTCTCTTCCTCTCTCCTTCCCTCTCTCTCTTTCTCTATCCTAAGTTTTAGGAGGCTAGAACCCCTTAGCTGACTCAAACGGCTTAAGGGGGCAGCCCATTAGAAGCTAGTATAGATAGATGATATACATACTCGACGGAATTTGGGAACATAGATTTGGATTTCCCATGTCATTCTTGTGGCAATTCATGGGGGTTCCAATTCAAGGGCGATGTCAGTCCGTCCCCAAATCCCGTACGTTTAGGATCTCTCTGTTTCAAAATATAAAATCGTAATATATTCTTACATGGGCACGTGTCCGACAAAAAGCGTGATTAGCATGTAGTTGTTTCCACTTTAATGGTTGAATCGATCATGAAATCGTGTATTAACTGGTTAAACCCTTTTATAATCATCATTAAATCTCACCTAAATTCATTTAAGGTGAACTATGAGAACTGACGACCCCATAGATCACCCAGCTTTTAGTGGGTCAGAGGTTTTACAATGATTTTTTTTTTTTTTTTTGTGATACGGTGTTCGCTTAAAATATTTTATAATGTTAAAAATTTTAGAAGGATGTGATTCACGGTTAAATGAAATGAGTTATAGCATTTACACGTTTTTCTAATAGTAGCTTATGTGGAAATGGTAAAAAGAAACATTTGTACACAAATTTTTTTGACTCTTTACAAAGTTTAGTTTGTGTTATGTTTTATTTGTACATTTTAAAGTTCTTGTCATTTTACTACTAATTTTTTCTTTTAAGAAAAATGAAAAAATGATCCATCTAAGTTTTGTTTTCTTTTTAAATATGGTTGCGCTTAATTTGTATGGCGCAAATGAATATTTGCAAATTTTAAGACTAAAATTCCAAATGAATGTATTTAGGTTGTTGCTGCATAACTAAAAAAACACATTTGTACACTAATTATTTGCTGCAACACTCTGTTGTGGTGTTTGTGGAAGAAAAACTCTTAATTCTTTAACTATTAGATTTAGTAAAAGATGGTGTAAATATTTGTAGTTTTAAAATGAATGTAAATTTTGAAAATTTTAATTTATCTAATTCATTTGGGGTCCACTGTAAGTCTGAAACTATTTGATATATTTGCGCTTATAGTATCAGAGTATCACACCAAACTACCAACGCGCATTTAAATGAAATTTTCACTGTGAATATTTGTAGATATTCACATGCCAAGCATAACCCGTATGGAAAAACAAAAACCCTTCAATGTTTTTTAATTAAGACTTAGCAAAAAAAAAAAAATTCGAATAAAAAAAGAAAAATTATTCATAAAAACCTCTCTAATTTAGGTTTAATTAAAGGAAAATCATCTAAGTTAATTAAAATTACTAAGAATTTGCTTTACCAATTATTTATCGAAATCCTAAAATTTTTTTTCTTTTCTCTCTTTTGTTTGGAAACTAGGGTTTTGATTATTAATCAGCTATAAAAGAGTTGGATTATGGAGTAGTTGAAGGAGGGAACTTTGTTTCTCTCTCGAGGAGTCTGCTTATTAAGCGGATTGCAATTTTTCCAAAGTTCCCACTACCATCTCTCCTTTCTCTTTCTCTTTATGCATATATATATATATATATATATATATAATAATAATCATTCGTGAAGGGCATGTCAACACCTTCTTCTTTTTCCTTATTTTCTTCATCTCTTCTTTTATATTTTTCAATTTTAATTATTTTATACTTCACAATGTTTCAATGGATTAGGGGACCCATTAATTAATTTTTGTAAGGAAAATTGTTTCGGCGTGTCATAACAAGAATTAATTTTGGTGGTGGGTCGCCGACATAAAATGCTTCGGTGGAACTAATACTGTATTCTTGTGTTTGTTCATAATTGCAGGAAGAAATATATGTTGTATTATAATATTGTTGCTATACGGCCTCATAGCATTCACAACTGTGATTGCCAAATATGTAATCTTGTAGGGTAAATTTGGTGGGGTCTGCAACGAGGATCCAGTGTTATTGTGAGAAAATAAAAAAAGATAGTTGGAAGATGAAATACAGGATGATTTTTTTGTAAGTGCCAACTAGCTTAATTAGCTGGTCAAGTATGTTGTGTTGATAACACATACTTGAGTTTAAATTCCTCTTTTTTCGAATAAATTAAAATATGTTGGAAGGCGTGCATAATCTATAAACGTATTGATACTTTCTGTCGTTGATGATTGATTTCTTAGTACTTGTAAGTGTTGACAGTTTCTCTATCCCTGTTAGGAGAATCTTCTCACTTACATCATTGTTTGTACTTGTAATTCAGCAATAAATCATATGAAATTAAAAAATAAAATAAAAGAATTTTTTTTTCTAAACAAAAAAGATAGACGGGGCCAAGAGGGCCGTCGAACACTTCCTAAATTTGCATTATCCAAATCATCGTCATTGTTTTTTTTTTTTGTAAAAAACACCATTGCAGATGTTGTTAGAAGCTGAAGGCTAAGACGACCCATCCCTACAAAGTGAAAGGATTAGCATACAAGCTCAATGGAGATGATCAAAGGGTTGAGAATGATCAAAGAATTGTCATTCAAGTTTTATTATGATATAAAAATCATCCAGTTATATAATTTTTAACCCTATCAAAATTAATTTAAAACTAATTATAAAAATGGCTCATAAATCATCTAACTTTAAATAGAGTTACATGTTTTAGAATGCTGTGACACTCACAAAGCATTATCAATATAAAAAAATTAGATCTATTTGGATGAACTCCATATGAACCCTACAAAAATCTCTTCAAAATTTTGTAACGGAATTGTATGAATAAACTTGTATACCCATCCTACCACTAATATAAATACAGGAAACATTGGACCAAAATCATTTTCCCATTTTCCCATGTTCCCATATCCCATGTTTAAGTTAGTAAAATATCTTAAATTACACGTATTACATTTGAGTGGTTTTAATTAATAAAATTAATTTGTCGTTTCCATCCTACGATTATCA
This sequence comes from Macleaya cordata, assembly GCA_002174775.1. Classification (NCBI taxonomy): domain Eukaryota; kingdom Viridiplantae; phylum Streptophyta; class Magnoliopsida; order Ranunculales; family Papaveraceae; genus Macleaya; species Macleaya cordata. Next base: position 438,760 of record MVGT01002292.1, on the reverse strand, counting down.
AAGATCTACCATGTCGTACGTTTTCAAAAAATTTAGAGGTCTAAAGTGTAGAAATTTATTAATGTTTTAAAATATAGGTAATGTGCATAATCTTTTAATATAATTAGTTAATTATATGAGAAGATATTAAAAATAAGGTCTAACACATAATAAACTCGTAAATAAAATACAAAAAGTAAAACACAACAAAATAAAAAATAAAAAAAAATAAAAAGAGGAAGGAAACATTAAAGTAACAGAAAAAAGATATTGTCAGCCGCATGTTGATGGTAATCTCTGACCGTTAAAATTCATTTTTCTAAATCTCAGACAGCCATTGGGTGGCCTAAACTGGGGCTTACGCCATTGCTGCTACCTTAAAATAATCTTTACTTGTTCCGTTTGGTTTTTTTTCCATAATATTAAAAGTATATATGTCTTTGTGGGAGCGGCCCTTTTTTTTTTTTTTCCCTTTTTCTGTTATACTGTTTGCTGCTTGTCATGGATATAATGTGGCTCCCACCAAATTGGAAAAGGAATTAAACTGTCCAAAACCATCCCTTATAAATTATTCCAAGATTTGTTTAATTAGAGGAAATAAATACTTAAAATTGTATTTTATCTAGCTAATTGAATAAGTGAAGAATATCTAATATTTTTGTGGGGATCATGACAAGACAATGGTCTCAACCTTGGATTCTTTGCTGAAAAAATTAAAGGAAACAAAAAAAAAAAAAAAACAGAAGAAAAAGTTTCAAAATTAGTGGTTTTGGGTTAGTTTGTGAAAAAAAAAAATTCAAAATTTATGGAAGGGCATAAATTCTCTGAGTCAGCATGGTCACCCATCAATACCTCAATTGGGTTCTCTTTTTATTAGTAAAAAAAGGAAAGACAGCTAATAATATTTGTTCTCAGTTTGGGTATACTTTTTCTTTCTCTTTTCAGTTTTGACTAAAAGTCCACTCAACCCAATTTGACTAGGTCAATGAAATGAGAGGGTAAGCTCTAATATAAGTAGGTAATATAGAAAGTCAGCCAAATTTACTCAAACAAGCCCTTCAAAAGTCATGCATATGTTTGCATTCATTGTTTTCAATAGTATCCACAGTGATGAAATGTAAAATTTGGCAAAGATTAGTTAAAAATAGTTAAATGTGTTGTATATGTAAATTTAACTCACAATGGGCAATTGTGAGTTCCTAAACCATCAGTAGGGGCTATTCTTTTTGGATTTTGTTAACATGTGCCCTTAGGTTTTTTGGTTTTGTGTTTTGTTTAGTTTCTTAAAGTTGTCCAAATTGGCTGATTTTTTGATATGTATGTTATTTATACTATTTGGATCATATCTAAAAAAATCAGCTCAATCGGAGTCCTCTAACACCCTCTAGCACCATGAACACTTAATTTAGACTTTAATAGTATGAATGAACGGCTGACATTTAAAATGATTTGTTTAGAGGGTTAGATATCTCTGATTGAGCTGATTTTTTGTGGACATCTTATAAATAATGATAATATTATGCTTACAAAAATTTAGTTGATTTGAAGACCTGTAACTTGCAAAAAAAATCCCTTCAAAAACATTCTTATCATATGCCTTAAGGGCACACGTTAACAAGACCCATTCTTTTTTTTTGTTTTTCCCCTTATTGTGGTGGGTAAAGAAATTATTAATTAACAGATTTTGTGTGCGAGATAGACACATGAGAGGACGAACCAATAAATTGATGAAGTACGTGTCCAATAAATGATGTTGAGACACTCAATTCTGTACGGCAGATTGCAATGTTGCATACCCCAACCCTAAGAGAGAGGCGGCAAGTATAATATAATATGTAAAAATAGATTCCCGGGCAACTCTAGTGTAATCTCTAAACTGCTTGATCAAGTAGTTTTGGGCATTCTAGTGGAGTCCCTTAACATGTTAAAATGGATCTCTTGCCACTAGTTTAGGGACCCTTAGTGAAGGGCCCAATAAACAAGCGAGACACTCAACTGTTGAGCGGTGCGCTGAAACTAACTTCTCTCTTTCTTTTCTTATTTTTTCTCTTTAAAAAATCTAACAAAATATCTCTCTCTCCTCCTTTTTTTCTCTCTCTTTTCTCTATCTATTTTTTCTCTTTTTTTTTTTAATCCCTTTTAAGGGATTACCACTAGAGCAAAACCACCTCTTAGACATTAAAAGATCTATTTTTACATATCCCAGTAGACTTACCCTTAATCTTTTGGTGAGAGGTTAAAATATCAATTTGCTCTAGTGGATAATTCCTTAAAAGAGATTAAAAAATAGAGAGAAAAAACATAAGGGTTAAAGAGAAAAAAAAAAAGGAGTTGTTAGTTTTTTTTATCGAGAGAAAATTAAAAAAATAAGAGAGAACTTGATTTCCTATTAAATAGGAATTTAAAAAAATGGGAGCTAATCGAACTATTGAACGTGGTGCTTAACCATTGAACTCTATACTAAGGATCTCTATTCTAATGAAAGTGAATCCACGATAAAAGATTAAAAAGTGCTACTAGAGAGTCAAAACTATTTGATCAAGCAGTTTAACAAGTCCCGCTAAACTCGCCCAAAGGAACAACCAATTAGTTAAGACAATTATGAAGCTGAGCTATATGTGGTTGGGGGGACATATATTTTATATATGGACACATACATACACGTGTATATATATAATAGGAGTGGTTGGGGGGACCTATATAACATGCATGCTCACAAATTGAGGAGAGTAATAAGAGTTCGTTGGCACGTACGGATTGGTTACAACTTCCAAGTTGCATATATGTATACAAAACAAAACCAGAACTAAAGTCATTGCTGGGTGTCCTTGTCGTCCCCCATAATTAGGGAAAAAGCTAGAATGTATTCTCTTTGTGCGGGACTCTCTTCCCCCATTCCCACAGGCCATTATCCCTTTGTAATTTGAATCATATCTTCAAGTTTTGTCTTTCTCAAACTTTAAGGCATGAATTACCGTTCACCTTAAGGAGGGATGTAAATCCCTAAAAAAGCGTGTACATTCCAGCATCATGTCCTAGTCGTCCCTCATACGCAAGGACGATATATCACCCCTACTTTATGTTTTGTTTTTTTTTTTTTTCTTTTCTCTAGATCAGAGTTTTTGGCTAATCATAATTAGAAACCATGCGATTAAAAAAAAACGACTAGTAATTAACAAGCACGTGCGTGCAATATACGTTTATCTAAATTTATTTCATTCATGCATATATTTCGAAACAATTAAGATAGTAACATATGTGGTGGTATCCACATTACAATTATTATTATTTTTTTTTTTCTTAAAAAAAACGTGTTTTTGGTGAAACAACTAAAATACCCGGCGCATTTCTAAAATATCGCAAAAAAGTAGTTTCCATTAATTTGCGGTAAGAGTGCACCTAGCTAGGACATGATTGAGAATACTGATTAACAAGTACTCATCTAGCTAGTCATTTTCCTCATCCTCTAGCTAGATTTTTTTCATAGATAATATAAATGTATAGATGAAGAGGATGAGTTGAAAATAATTGATGAGATCTACACTTTGCAGTAGCCAAAAATGAATGCTAGCTAGCTGCTTGCTGTAACTGAGTTGGCCTCTTTCTCTCTCTCTTTCTAATGTTTCTGAAGGCGTAGTTCATCCACGTACAGTTTTAAACAATCCGAATAAAAAAATTGATGAACTAGCTAGTTGGATAATAATTGAATATGCCTTTTTCTATTTTAAATTTTTTTTTTTGCTATTAAGGAACTTTTTAAATAGTAAGTCCTGGTTCTAGGCATTTTTGATTTTCGAACATAACTAAGTACCCATTTGCATCAAATAAGTTCTCGTTCTAAGTACTTAAGTATTAGGTTATAATTGAAACCGAACCAACACGTAAATAGGGGTCGGAAACGAATTGTCAGTTCTAGGTCTATTTATTAAATTTGTAGGCATCCAATTCAAAACTAAATAACAATGAGTGAAATATGTGCAGTGCATGATCTATATATATTATCTTGTGTTAGAACCGAACCGACAAGGAACTGGAATGAATCAATGGGGAACCCAAGATTAAGCTTCTTAATTACTGGCACATGAGATTGTTTTACGATTAATTTATTTTAACAACACGATAATATGATATGTTTGTGCAAGTTTGTAATTACGGTTTAACAGGCGTCACACGGATTGGGCACCCACTTCTCAATCTCGAGAAAAGGGCCCGCTTCTCCAGATTCGTATCAGAGTCTATCACCTTCCACCTGCTTTAAAAAAAAAAATTAAAAAATCACAGTTAACGATCAGATGATGTAGCTAGGTTTTCTGATCTGGAATGTAAATCTGTGGGCCACTATTTAGATGGACTGACTTTCTTGGTCAGTCCTATTATGGGCTCAAATCCAAATCAACGGTATGGATGGAATTGGGATATAAAATAAGGTCACCTGTAAGTGGTGATCAGACGGTGTAGAAAAACGATCAGCATGGCTTTGGCGAGGTTGATCCCGAGGCATGTCCTCCCTCCTGTTCCGAAAGCTAAGAAGCTGTATGGCATTGACTGGTCATCCTGTGATGGAGAAAACAGTGTTATGTAAATTGGGCCTAAGGCCCACTGTTACATTTGAACATTAATGCTGAATCCACATTATCCACGTTTGTACATAGTGGTCGATCGGTTGGGAACTTGGTCCGACTTGTTGATTGGCTCAGCATTTTGAGTCTGACTTACAAATGGATGGGTCAGAAAACCCAATTGACTTGCAAGTTTGCAACTTTAAATAGCCCATTTCAGTCTAGGTCTGAATGGACTTCATGGGCTGAGATTGGCCTTTTTTTATTATGTTGAAAGAAATAGCCAATTTCAGCCTATTCAGCAAAAGAAAAGAAACAAAACAAACACCCACTTGGTCTGAAAAGATGACTTACATAGAATCTTGACGGATGGAATCTTGATGGGTCATGATAGACCGTTGGGTCTAGGTGTATTGATCTAGCATCAATGTTAACAATCCATCCCTTTTCAATCTTGAACCCTGTGGAGTAATTAAGCAGGTCAAAGCAGCATTAGGGAAAACCTTATTTCTTACCAAGCGTTAATTAAAAGCTCATTCTTGAGAGTCTGTGTTTAATTAGATGGTGTGCTTTAATAATAATTGGAATTATTTTTGGGCACCAATTAATGAACCTTCGATCTCACAGTCTTTAAGTGCTACCCTGGGAAGCCAGGGTACTATTGATGCCATCCTTAATGTCTCCTTCACAACCTGCATTATTCATAACCAGTATTTGCAGGTTATTAATTAATTTCCCCAAGTTATGAGAGCAAGCTATTGATGCATTGTTTTGAAGTTTCAGATTACTTGGGCTCAACTTAAATTAACCATTTTAAGTGTTGTTCTAGTATCAGATTAAGACTGGACCCTTTAACAACCATTGTCAATATATCTATTCTATTATTAAAAGAGAAACCATCTTAGAGGTAGTTGTAAGACTGAAAATTGTTATTTTTTATTTATACCCTTAGTAAATAAAAAAAATAAAAAAACATTAAAAATGCTTTAAAAAACAGAGAAAAAAAATAAAATAAATGTGCAATGATTTTAGGTACCTTAGAAGCGTGTGACATCTCATTTAGATCTTCTAGTGTAAGAGGTGCAGATGATCCAGGATGAGGAGCTTTATTTTGTGCTAACTTGGTTTGCTGATCCTGATCAAATTAACAAGTATCACCACCACCACCACCACCACCACCATCATCAATTAATTATTTATACTTATTTTTTTTCCTCTCTTTTTTTAAACACATTAGATCTGCAGATAAACATGTCTTACCCTAAGTGTGTCTTGGAGCTCTTGATTCTCATCCAAGTACTTCACCATCCATGTCATTGCACTTGCTGTTGTTACCTGACCTGTTCCATGTTCATTTCCTTCTCGTTCAGCAAATAAGTAAATACTTAAATAAAATATTCATTTCATTGTAGGTCGGTATCTTTTAACTGAGATTGTAAAGTTGTTGGGAGTTGAACCAACTAGTTAGGTTTTAAACCCCAACCCCAATGCACACCTTAACATAATAACATGCCCTAGTTCTACTACCCAAAATTGGTGGGCTTCATTCTTTAGCTGTTGGTTTTGGGCAAGGTCCAAAACTGTGTTTTTGGTCTTAAGTAGGCTCATTAGGAGCGTTTAGTGCTTAAATTTGGGTTTGGGTCGTAATTAGGAAAACCAATTTGTGCTTCAGAATTAGGCAGTCATCAAACCGATTTGTACCCGCCACCAAACTCTGGTGCTTAGGGGTAAGGGGTTTTCAAATTTCCCCAAATTTGAAAAAAGACTAACCAGCAATGATCAAGGTCAAGATGTTATCTTGTATTTGGGTATCAGTAATCGTCAGCATGTGGGGATCATTATCGGATGGAGATCCGTCAAGCAACGTCTGCAACAAATCCTGAGGCACTGAATGTTCTTCTTCTTCTTCTTCTTCTTCGGCAATGTGCCTTCTTCTTCTTTGATCGATCACCTTCTTTAGCTTTTTCATGATTGCTTTTCTTGCCTGTCGATCTCACCACCATTCAAATTATCTTCAAATATTTCATAAAAGACGGCTTACGAGTTTAGTCGTTACTGTACGTAGGTTAAAATCTCAATCAATTTTGTTTTTCTTTCATATCCCAAGGTTTTCGAAAAACCCTGCGCCTAGATTAGGAATACTAAAATTTAATTTTACACGCAAAGTCATCTTGCAAATGCTAGGAATGTCTCAATTTTTATTCATTTTTTGTGATATATCTTCATGGTAAATTATAGTGGGCCTACAGATATGAGATGAAATAGCTGTAAATACTCACAACACTTTCAATACCCTCAAATATTCACCACCCATTTCATCTCATATTTGTAGGTCCATTATAAATTACCATAAAAAATTAATAAAAATTGAAGCACTCCTAACATTTACATCATGCAAATATTTGTTCGATACCGAGCACGGCCTAAAAGTGCCAATTAACACATTGGTTACATACCTTGAGCCCTTTGTAGAATCTGGTCCCAGGTAGTCTCAAGGGGAAAGCCAACATTGCTTCACAAACTTCACCAACCTCCTTTCCTAACGTTTCCAGTTCATCCGTACTCTCTATACTTACCAACATCTTACACACAGCGTTAAATGTTATCTGCACCTCAAAAGAATTTTCAAAAATCCAAATTAACTACCATAATCAACGTGATCAAAACGTTAATAGACCATAACTAACAGCCTATCCAGTCTAATGTTTGTTTAAGGGGTTTGGTCTATCGAGAATTCCTCCACCCACGCGTTAGTTGTCCAAACGTATTATGCGCGTGTCCGCACTAATGAACTCAATATTCTCCACCACACATGTTATATATGGGCGTATGAATGAGGAGAACATGCTCCCAAAAAAATCATTTCTTAGGGTGGGCCCTAAGCCCTTGTATCGGGCCAAAATGTGTTGGTGTCGACACTAACAGTTAGTGGCACGCTAACATCTATCCCTTGGAGAATTGTTGAACAAATTAAACAAACCCACCTTCATAGCATCCTGAAACACAACCACAGTTCCTCTTTGTTCCCAGTTGGGGAGGGTCTTGGTTAGAGATTCATCGAAATGTCTGATAAATGAGGACATAGAAGAGGTGGAGATCAAATCGGGCGTGAGACGGTTCCGGATGAGTCGGTGTTGTTCCTGAGAAGCACAGAGCAATAAGCTTTGTTCTCCGATCAGCTCCGCTATCGATCTTATGTATCTCTTCCTGAAATTCACAAAATCACCACTGAGAACCGCTTTTGCTGACTCGGTACTGCTTAACATGAACACATGTGTCTCTCCAAAAATGTTGGTTTTGAAGCAGTTCCCATACCTGCACGCAAGTAGAAGCTTAATTTATAGTTAGTTAAGTGGCTGATGATGTTCAGATCAAACAAAGAATGATCAAACACACCATTTTAACAATATTTCTATCTAAAAACTAGTCAAATATTAGCCACAAACTCCAAAAACCTGGAAAGACATATCTATTAACTAACTAACTAAAAGGAATCCTCAGTGCCCAACAAGGCGATCATCCTTAATTTTATTTTTCACACAAAAATGTACAATTTTATAAATAAAAATTATTTTTTTATAAAAATTTATATTTTTGAATAGCATCATCTTCCAAATTAGACTAGTTAATAATACTTTTTCTAAAAAATAAAATAAAAATTTATTTTTAAATAATATAAAATAATATTTTAACTATATTTTTTTTCTAAATTGAAATTCAAATTTGCATACTTCAAAATTAAGTAAATAAATAAAGATCTCAACAAGTGCTTTTTAAATATACACCCCACTAGATCAAATCCTTGAACCCATAGACTTTGGGTGGACAATATTTTTTTCTTTATTGGGTAGTTGGGAATGTTACCAAGTGTATAATTACATGGGTCACACCAAAAAATAATACCACGTCAAGGCGTGTTGAATCCAAGTCTTTCAAAATCAATGGAGGGACGCCAACGGGTGGACAATAGCAAAAACCCTAGCATCTTTTATATATTTTTGGTGATGGGAGTTTTTACTAATTACATTTATAGTCAAAGGTATAAGAGAGACGTGAGTAATGACGCAAAAACACGGCTACTAATAACGGAGGAAAGGAATAAACTTGCAAATATAAAAAAGAGCCAATAATTACCTGGGTACAGAATTTGGGGTAATGCTACACGCATTAGATTTGCATACAAAATCATATTCGGAGTCTAATTTAGATCTAATTTGAGTCTAATTTAATTTAACGCGAGTCTAATTTTGATTTAATTTAAATAAAATAATCAAAAGTATTAGCAAATGTGCAAATCCAAGGTGCTTGTAGCATTTTCCCAAAATTTGAAAGAAACAACACTTATAGGGTCTCGAACCAATGACCTTCCGCAAATAAAAGGATCACGCAAATCATCAAATCAGCCATTAGTTGGTTAAAAATTATTGTTATATAAAAGGTAATACCTTTTGTACAGACCATTTTATAAGCATCAAGCACTATTTTTATAAAGTGGTCGTACAAATGACACTAATGTTATATAAAAATAAAGGAGGAATGAAGCAATAGAAATAATAATGTTAAAAAGACAAAAAAAGAAAAAAAAAAAGAAAAGAAGAAGAAGTAATAATTAATTACTTGAGACGTCTCGTAAGAACGAAATCATAGAATCCATTGGTACTGTTGTTGGCTGCTGATAGGAACTGCAGGGTTTCTCCGATGAAAGGGAATCCTAAGCACCCAGGAGGAATCTGAGCGGTCGATGAGGGTGCCGAATATCGTAGACAGGAGTATAAGATCTTAGCGATGCGATGCAGCAAGAACACAATTAAAAGCAGCGAAAACAGATGGAGCAGCAGCAGCAGAATTAATGGAGAAAAAGTAATGAGCATCATCATCCTCCTTCTCTCAATTGTATTTTGTTTTTTTCTTTCTCTCTGCAGCAGCCTCACTGAGAACTCTGACCAATGAATTCCAGATTATAAATAAATAATTACAAGGCACTGTACGAGATCAGTCAGTGGAACTACAATTTAGAAAATAAATCTTGCGCCCGCTTTAAGATCATTCATCAGCACGGTTGGTTTTATACGTTAGTAGAAGAAGACGCGTGTACGGATCATAAAGGTTTACTGATCGAATCTTCATTTGGTCAAGGCAGCCTATGATCATTTTTTCCACTACTTTTGGCCACTACATTACTTTTTCGAGTGATGTCTTCTCACTTATGATCGATGTCGATGAATAATGGTAGGGGCAGGGCCTAGGGGAACACACATTGGGGAGACATTTTGGACGCATACACTCTTTTATTTTAAATACAACAGAAAAAGCGTCACTAAAGGTGAAGAATGAACCCTAACGTCCGAAGAATACACCCCTTGCGATGGAGAGAAGGGGACATGGAGTACTTGTCCGCTCTACCCCATTTTATGATTTATTTGATCTAAGCCAGATTTAAATTTAAGTTTGTGCTATCAACAACAGTATGTTTTACCGGCTAAGCTAGCTAGCACTGACTTAACAAATGGTTGAATTTTAAGAGACCTATTTGGACATGGTTGAACGGTGTATTTTTTGTGAGGATAATCTGTTTAATTACCAAGTAAATCATCTTTATTGCAAATCAAATCATTTTAAAGCAAATCACATCAATTTAAAATTTCTCATTTCACAAAAATTAAATCATTTATGGGGCCACCCATTTTATTGTACTTATAAAGTAATTTTTACTAAGGTTGAAAGTTTTGTAAATAATAAGAAAATCATCCTCATGCCATAAGATCATATATGCACAAAATTTTGTATGGACAATGTGATAGTAAGAATGTATGAATTTCCTGGCTCCTTGTTATCCCAATGTTTGTCCTTTATTGGGCCCAAAAAAATCACTCTTTGTGTTTCCAACTGATCTATTTTGTAACATTGTCAAAGCCAAATTGCCTCCCACTTTGAATGGCATTACCCATGCACGTCTAGTTGTCTACCGTTGAAAAAAGAAGAGTCAAAAATTTATTTTTGTTAACACTTAACACTGCTAGTGGGGGCAGTATTTTTGGGCGTAATAGAAAAAGCAGTGTTGAGAAAGTTTTATGACTGGCGCATAGAAGAGAGAGTGATGCATTTACGCCTTTCAACACTATTTTTTCAAATTTAACTTGATGTAAATGGGATTTGAACGAGCAATGCTTTATATCCCGCATTTCACTCTTGCATGTATTAAGTTTCGTGGATGACTAGTATTAGTTTTTAATTCTATATTTCTATTAACAACAACAGATTTTACCAGCTAAGTATTAATGCAAATATAGTTACATCAGAATGTTTAATACGAAAATTTTATACACAAGATAAATTTTCTAATATTACTAAACAAATTAAAGACGGAATAGACGTGCAAAGTTTTTTTTTTTTTTTTAATGAATTTTTACATAACTGTTTTAAAAGAAAATTCAATCAGCTCTTAAATTTCTGCTTGATTAAATCAAATAGATTTTCTCAGAACCAAAATGAAACTGACAGGCCTGATATCTTCTTTAGCAATTTCTTCATCAAGTAGTTTAGCATAAACATCAAATAAATTGTCAATGAATATTCCATCTCCGAAGTGGTGACGGATCATGGACTCTTGGATAGCCCTAACAGCCCTAGCCACGGCTGTTCCATAACTTGCACCACCATCAAGCTTGCCGACTGATCTTTCTGTTTCGAACATCTCGAATTGATCAATTGTGAAGGATCCTTGCTTTTTAACTTCATCTTCTATCTCATCTCTCGATGGAGCGTAGAAATGGACGTCATAAGAGTCTAGTTTCTCCTCTGCAACCTTTCCCTGCACCATAATAAAATTTCAAAGTCTAACTCGACCGAGTTTTGAGTTAACTCAGTTGGATCTCAAAAACGTGTTATATATATATATATAATTTTACGTATGTGTATTTTTTGTGAGTACCTGAGAAACCAAGAGGGCCATGGATCGAGTGAAGAGTTCCCATAGGAAGGCGTTTCCTCGGTCGTTATGATCACGACCTTTCCTTCCCAGGAAAATCAGGACCATCCGTCCGTCAGAAATCAGCTCCTCTGATCTTGATCTGAGAAAAACTGAGAAGTCCTCTTGAAATTGCAACGAGTAGGCCTTAGATACCATGGCAGGACTTGATTGACATATGTAAATGTTCCCTTTGTTTATTGATTTCCCTTCTTCCTCGTCGTATAGTCCCGGAGGAACCTGTATATTTTAACAAAGACATATATTCTCAATAATTCCTAAACTAATAATTCAAAGTACTTATACCATCTTACATCACTAATTAGTCTTACTAGATTCATCACGTTTGTGACAATGATTTGATGGTTTTAAATGTACTTTCAAATTATTTTTATCACTTCCAAAATTGAAAGAGAACTTTCTTAATAATACGGTAATTTAAAACTATCATATCATTGCATCCAACAATGAATAAAATGTGTTTGAACTGAGTGTCAAAATCTTGTCTCGAAACTTTACCCTTTCCCTAAAAGCAAAATTCAGGTCCTGATTTTTTTAAGGTCCGCTTGAATTGTGACACCTATATGAAAATCACTTTAAACCGTAAGATTTCGTTCTTTCCAAATCAACATAAGCTACTTTTCGGTTTATAGACTGGTTGCATATATATATATATAGTCCATGTTAAATGTTCATGGAATTGGTGATTTAATTGTAATTCTAGTTTTGATTGAACTTCCCACCCAGTCAATTTTAATTTTTTAAATTTAAATTTTTTAAATTTAACTTAAGCCCTGCTTAGTATGCAGGGAATATTTGCAGAATGCAAATTATCACAACTGTGGTAGTGGTAGTTTGCATTGACAAACAAGGCCATAGGTATCTTAACTAGCAGATGAATACCATACTAAGCAGCTTTTGACCGAAAATAATTGCAGATGTACTAAGCAGGACCTTAAGTCATTATATAAATAATTATATACAATCAATATACAATCGATATATACTAAATTTCAAATCGATTTTTAACTGAGCAAGAAGTTAAACATAATGCCGTTTTTTTATTTTTTTCCTAAAAATTCCTTGAATGTGGGTTAATAATAGTCATACACTGATACTGACATGATGGAGTTGACATTTTAAATCTCACCACTGACCGTGATGGGCGGCCTTGTAGTTGTCCCCCACGCCGTGGATCAACAAAATCCCATTCCCCTAACATATCAACTAGGTCAAATCGAATCGGCCGGCCGGTTTTAAGTACGTACGTACCAAATGATTTTTGACACCATCCATCGTCACCCTCCCATGGTGTTATACGATCAAACTTCAAATGGATATTGGTAAGATTTAAAAGCATAAAACTTAGACGGCTGGATGATGGAGGTTCGGACACCCACTAATAAAGTGGGTGTACAATATCAAAATCACTTAAAATTTCTATTAATCATAGAGCTAAATAATTAAGCGTTTTTTTTTTTTTTTTTTTTTGTGGGATTAATTTGAAAGGGGATACTTACTCTGGAGAGCCAATGCAAACTGTTGGAGGAATGAATGAAATGCAAACTATTAGAAGGGAAGAGCCTCCCATAGAAAGACCCAGGAACTCCTCCAATGAAAACCAACGGTGAAGATGATGAAGGGCTAATTAGATGATCTCCTTTGCTAATTAATCCTTCCCCATTCATAAGCTCCTTGTAGAAATCTGGTAAGCCCGTGAAGATCGAGTTGAAGTCGTTGCTAGGAAGATCGTTAAGGGATACCTTGAATTCGGGTGTAGGTCGCGAAATTTTACGACTTGTCCCATCAATAGCGAGGACGATTTCTCGGATCACCGATAAAGTATTGGGTCCTGAAGAACAACCCAAATCAGCTATTGACAAACTCTGTGGTGTGGTTGTCATATAGAGGTCTATTATGGTGTCTATAGTTATGTGCTTTACCATGTCCAAGGCCCTTCTCTGTAGATTAATAGAAAGAAAACCCTAATTAGTAGTTATGATGATCATCAGTCATAAACTTAGATTACAGTGCATAGCTGTTGTAGAGAGAGAAAGAAAGAGA